>CAJNJA010009956.1:0-11272 GCA_905231915.1 Symbiodinium necroappetens | reverse complement strand
CGGTAACTACCCACCAGAAAATGTCTTAGACTGAGATACCATACTGAGGAAACCCAATCGCCCTATGCAGCATGTACTGTAGATCCAAAAAGAAAGGCTTCGGGTTGGTTCAGGGTTGAAGGTTTGGGCGCACCTTCTAACAAGCTGTCCTAAAGCCTAGGAAAAACCTAACCCCCTTGACCCCGATCTCTCTCAACTCTTTACCCTCAAGGGGTTGCAGGGCCTCCTTTTCGCTATTGCTGGTGTCCGTCTTCTTGTCCTCGTCCTGGTCGTCTTTGCCCTTCCGGACTCGATTCACCAAGGTCCTGCAAGGAATGCATCTAATATATGTAATGCGAAAACATCAATCAACACAGTAAGCATGAAAACGATAATAACAACAAAACTAGGATTCGTGCTATTATCACCTTTACTTGCTACTATGATTACTTGTCTTTGTAGGTTTCTTCGTCTTCCTCTTGTCAACAACATAATTACTACTGCGACGGCGGCTGCGACGACGACGACGACGACTACTACTACTACTACTGCCACCACCACGGCAACTGCTACTGCTGCTGCTACTGCTGCTACTGCTACTGCTACTGCTACTGCTACTGCTACTGCTACGCCTACTCCTACTAGTACTAGTAATACTAGCACTAGTAATGCTACTGGTACTGCTAACACCAGCACCACCACGACCACCACCACCACCACCACCACCACCACGACCACCACGACCACCACCACCACCACCACGACGACGACTACTACTACTGCTACTGACTTATAACCGTAAGAATATTCACAATTCTACTAACTACTGGCGCTACGATTACTACTAACCCTACTATTGTCGTAATACTGATTTCTTGGTATTATTGCTATGAATACTGGTGCTATTATGATTATGATGATTGTTCTTCATATTGTTCGAATGATTTATTCATATTATTAGTATTATTCGTGTAATAATTACTACTATTTTTCGTAGTTTCATCATTGGCATTGTTATGCTAGTCTTATACGTACTAATAAAACCGTTGTTTCTTATCGATACCAGTACTGTTTGTAATACTGTTGCTATACCAAAACTCTGAGTAGTATTGTCACTATGGCTGTACAAGCTAGCATGAATAATGTTGTTTCGATTGCTACCAGTATTCATATCTTTGATGAATGGCACTATTGACATTACTGAAATTACTATTACTGGTAATACTGTTGTTGAAGATCTTTGTTGCTAGTATTGTATATATCTATGTGTGTATATATATATACAATCCACATAGTCCATAAAAGAAACAGAACCTTTAAAGTTTCAACAACCTGTACAGCCTGTGCTTATATATATATATGTGCCTATATATGCAGATAGATCGTCATATTGATTGGACTTCTATCTTCTTCGGCTCTTGTCAATGCAGCGTCGTTACCCGTAACCGAACGAGCCTGGATACACTTGGCGTGAAGGGGGTTTGAGCTGTAAAGTTAATCCCGTATCAGAGTGGCCTTAAAAACTAGAAAAGTTGCATTATAGAACGAATGTACAAACCTTTACATTACAACCCCGAGGCCCCACGACACATCAAAAAAAACCCTCAAAATCCCTACCCTTAAAGCCCTATGTCCTGAGCCTCAAGCACAAATGCCACAAAGCCCCCTGTGGAACGGCCGGCCTTAGTCCCAGAATCGCCGAGACCCGACTCGGAGAGACCTCGCAGATGCCAGGAGAACGGGACCCAGGGAGCTTAACGTAGGGGTCAAAAGAAGCCTTCATGGTTGGAGTAGGTCTTGGGCCTGGGGTTGATTATGGGTTTGTAAGGGGTTTCATAGGTCGCTGAGAGGCTCTGGGCTCACCAAGTTGGAGCGAGATATTCGCCAAAACGGGCGCTGTCGAAAATCGCCTCAAGCCCAAAACCCTCAACCTAAACCCTAAACCCTCATTGTAGCAACTGACATACCTCCGATCGTGAACCTCCTACAAGGGGCTCCTAGCTTCATCACTCGCCTCATGACGTCTGGAGCAGTTGCCACCAGAAGGCCACAAACACAAGGACGCTTTGCTTTTTCATGCCCGCTGTGTCACTTCGAACCCGCCCTTTCCATCAGTTTCACCTCTTGCATTCATTTGTGCATGCCGTACGTCCTCACCAGGACTTTTGCGCCTCCTGAAGAAGCAGAAGAAGACTTATCATTCCTTTCGGCATCCTTCTTGTTATCGTTGTACTCTGATCACTAAACCGAGATAGTCCAAGGTACTGTTGATGATATAACTCTTGCATGACCTTAAGGACCCTAAACTATGGGAATTATGGTATATTCCTTGTTAGGGGTAATGCAGGATTTATATCATTAACCGTACGTTTCATGCTGCCTGGAATTTTGGGTGTACTGCTCTCCAGCCGTGAGCTAGCCTGCTCATGGCCCCTTTGGCTCTTGGGGGACGAAGGCTCTGCCGCCCCGTAATTTTCACACCAGCAGTCTTTAGGGCGTAGGGTTTAGGATTTAGGGTTTAGGGTTTAGGATTTAGGGTTTAGGGTTTAAGTAAGTATGAAGGCTTCCATATCATACCTTGCAATAAGCTTAGACGATCTCGGCTTAGGCTTGTAGGGCTTGGGTATACAGTTCAAAGTGTATTCCTCGAACATGGACGATGGTCAGTCGGGAGACTTTTCTTGTGAAGCTTAGGGCGAACAGGTCTTCTTGGGCCCTGCAAATTGGACTCAGGTAGTGGGAATTTTGCATTACTATCATAATTAGAATATATATATATATATATATGGGTTCGTTTGATATTTAGGGATTGATCTTTAGGGTGGGGGTTAGGGTGGGGTTTGGGGAATTTTGTGCTGCAACCGAATCGGGAGGTCTTAAAGTAGAGGGGGCTCCGTAATATGACTTGTGACTTATGATTTAGGGTACAATACCCTAAACACTAAACTGGTTCTAAGCCCTGAACCCTGAACATTAAGTAAAGGGTTTTGGATTGTCTGGTGATGCGTTCTTGCTGCGCTGACGGGCTCTGAAGACGAGGTCCTTTTGGAGTGTAATCTAAAGACCCAGATCCGCGCAACATTTTGCGCCCTGGCGCAATGAGCGTGTAGGTATGCCACTAACCCAAAACACTCTAAAAACACTGCGTTCCGAGCCCTCCAGAGACCCTATAGCCTTCATAGAATTACACTAAACCCCAAACCTCAAACCTGAACGTCCACGACATCCGGCAACCTTAACCTCCAGAACTCCACAGCCTAACACATCCCAGCCTAACCCTTTAAAACCCTCAAACCCGAAACCCTTACGACGTTAATGTATGGGCCTGAAAGTCCGTTATACTACAACTATACCACAAGGAGCCCCCCAAAAAAATAGTATGGGCAGGCCTCTAGGGTTGAAGGCTCAGGCTTCAGACATGCTTCGGGGTTTAGGGTTTTGTCAGGAAACGACGTCTTAGCGCTGGGGCTCTAGGCTTTTAGGGTAGAGGCCGTAGAATTCAGGGGCAGAGGCGGCAGAAGGTTCGGGTCGTAGAGTTTCCTTCGTACAAAGGCCCTGGACCCTAAACCCTGAACCCTAGACCCAAAACTGCGTTCCTATACTCGCTATGAGAGCTTCTAGTATACGGCTTTAGGGGCTTTCCCTCGACGGCCTCGGACTTCTTGAACTGCTTGACTTTGGTTGGCTGCGCCTAGGCAGACTGTGGGGATCCTAAACCCTAAACCGGCCTACAGGTTTAGCTCATGTTTTCAGGGTTTAGGGTTGAGGGTTTGAGGGTTTGAGGGTTTGAGGGTTTAGGGTTTAGGGCTCCTGAGGCTGGCGGGGAGCAACAAAATTCCTCGGTTCCTTGGGGGTTTAGGGTGCGGTGCTAGGTTGCATGTTCATTCATGCTGCTAGGAGAGCTGTTGGTGACCGTGGTGCTACTGGTGATGGTGAGACAGTATGGTTCTGGTGGTGATCATGGTAATGATGGTGGCGATGGTGGTGCTGGTAATGACTGAGATGATTGCGACGATGGTTGTGATTCCGAGCTGATGATGATGGCGACGATGATGATTGTGATGGTACTGAGGAGAAGGAGAAGGAGGAGGAGCAGTGCAGAATGCCTGCCCACATGATTTCTGTTTAACAGCTGTGCCATTCGCACGACAGCAACAGCCAGTGCGACAAAAGCCACGACAAGGACGAGGACGACGACGATAACCACAACAAGAACCAGAACGGGAATGAGAACGAGAACGAAAGCAAGAACAAGAACAACAAACGCCAGCACCAACACCACAATCACTACCACTATCCACAAGGACAGGCCAAGAGCAAGGGCGTTCATCCCAACATTAAACCCATTCAGCACCAGGACAAAGACGAGGACTACGTACAGGAAAACTGCAACGTTCAAACTGACAAATCTGATCGCAGTCGTCCCTATGGGGATATGCGGCAATAACAGAGATGACAATGCGAAGTCGATGTCGGGGAAGATGAGGAGGCAGAGGAGGACGAGCCGGATAAGAGCGAGGACTGGGACACAGATGCGAATTCTGACGAGGACGAGCTCCGAGGAAAGCCCAGGGGTCTTCCTCCCTCAAACTCGACAGCCCTACGCTGCCTTTGTCCCCAGGATCACGATGCAGTCGGCGTTGTTGTACGTGACCCAGGCCTCCAAACATCATGGAAGAAGGCTTAGATAGGGCTTATATGGCGCTTTAGGGTTTAGGGCTTAGAGCTTGGTTTGGGCTTTAAGACTTTAGGGCTTCAGGGTTTAGGGTTTAGGTTCAAGGGTTTAGGGCTTCAGGGTTGAAGAGGAAGACACCCGGACCCCTGAGCTCGAAGCTCAAAGAACCCTAAAGCCCCAGCCCTAAACCCTAAATCAAGCCCTTATACCCTAATCCCTAAACAACCCTCATCGGACCCTTATAGAACCCTCATAGGACCCATGGAGAGAACCCTCTTGGACTAGGCCCGGCTCGGGGATTCGGGAAGAGGCTTTCAGGCCTTTGGCACAGAGTTAGGCGGCTATTTTTTTTGGAAAGTTCAGGGTTTAGGGTTTAGGGTTTAGGTTTAGGGTTCGGGGTTGAGGGTTTTAGGTTTTGGGGTGTTGAGTCTTCTGGTTTTGGGGTTTACATAGGCGGCTTCGGTCCCTTTTGCTTTCGAGGTGTAACATTAGGGTCTGAACCATTGGCACTAGCAATCCCCCTACAACTCCTGCATTCTCATACCCTCTAAACCCTTTCTGGCTTAGAATCTAACATGATCCCAAGCCCTATTTTGCTTGTTAAGACCCCCGAGCCCTATATTAAGGCCCCTACATGTCTTTAGAGATTGTTGTTTGGCGATAAGGAAAGGCCCAAAACCGTAGACAAACCCTAGTTGAACTCAAGGAGGCTAAAGTTTACTACATCAGCCTGTTTTTGAACATCAAAACTTGATCACAACTTGGTCTAGGGTCTAGGGTTTAGGGTTCAGGGTTTAGGGTCTAGGGGTCTAGGGGTTTAGGGGTTTAGGGCTTTAAGGTTTTAGGGTTTAATGTAGGGGCCTTAATAATTAGAATAAGGTTTTGGGGGAGTTCCTGATTATAACTATAGAATCATGTACCCCCAAAAGCCTATTCCAATTATTAATTTCCGAAACTTAGGATACCTTATTTTGGGGTCTTTATAATAGGGATCCTACTAATTAGGGTACTACATTAGGGTCCCCTATTTTCGAAAAAAACCCATATTAACTACATCCATGGCTTCTCGCCCGCCAGCCTCCTCAAAGGAGACGAGGCCAGGGAACACGTGAAAATCGGCGCAGAATCGGAAGAACGCCGCAAAGGACCTGGCCGTTTCCAAGACAGTTTTGGGGACTTGTCATACTGACAATTTTGTAGCCTCGGAGTGAAAGCTTCAGATTTTTGGAGAGGGTTCAGGGAAGTTGATTGGAAGTGACAGTAGCAGCAGCTAAGCTTGTCATGTATTCGGCGTCGTCGTAGTAGCAGCAGTGGCCGCAGTATGCAGTAGGAGTCGGGGCAGTAGCCGTGGTATTACGAAATCGTAAGTAGTAGGAAGTAGAGGTAAGCAGTAGACGCGGTAGTCGTTTTCCTCTCGGTGGAAAGAGCTGTTGTACTAGTCGCGACAATCACAAACGGACTTTAGGCGACGAGTATCCATGATAAAGTAAACACAAAGATATCCATACTTGCAAATCCGATCTGCACGACCAGCAACACCAAAGGCCACAGCAATTCCAAAACATGCTGGAAAAACACGTTCCAAACGAGAAAAGCAATACCAGTGACCAAGAAGAATGTAAAGAAGTGAAGCAATCACCAATCAACGAAGACGAACCCTCCGGAGATTTCTACAGGGATCAGCGCCCCAAAGCACACATGATGTGTGATAGCATTATGTAAGTTTGCTTAGCTCATGGTCAGCATCATTAGCATCGCCAGCATCACATGCTCGCGAGATTGTCCCGGGCATCATCATCCTCAGCATAGCAGCAAAACCATCACCATCCCACCACCATCATCTTCGGTTCATAATGTTATCATAATGGATTCGTTGTTGTGACCATCGCCATCACCGCCGTCGTTATCGCCATCATCATAAACATCGTCGTCGCGTTCTTCCACAACAGCAGTACCAACATCATCACCATCATCATCATGACGAACCAAAGCACACTGCACGCTCAGCACTGGTGCTACTCACTAGAGTTTCTATTCACTGGTAATCGGGCCTAGAGTAGACACAGACACGGCATGCTAGGAACCACCATTCTAACAGCCCAGAGCCCCTCAAGCCTTTCGACCTGTTGGACCCTAAGAAAGGGCCTTTAATAGTTGGAATGGGGTTTTGGGGTATGTTATATACTATGGTATTAAAAAAGAACCCCCAAATAGTGTTGGTAATTATTTAAACTCCTATAGTGCTCCTCAAGCTCTTGCACTAGTCGGGTTTGGGCTTGGGGTTCCAGAAGTCGCGCAGGGAGAGATCACCAGGGCTCCGGCATGTGTTTCACGTCTTCGTTGCGGGTCTTGCCGTTCTCATCCTGCGCTTGCGGTTGCAGGATTTGGGAGTTCAGGATGCCGGAGTCACGGCTCAGGTTTGCAATGAGGCTCTTGAGCCATCAACGCAGAAAAGACAAAGGACTTAGGCTTCCAAGCTTTAGCTGAAAAGACTCTGATGTGACATGTCATGGTCGCTGTGACTACTGTTAAGGCAATTCTATAAGGCCCTCCGACCTCATCCAGTCTACACCTCCAGTGCTCATAAACCACTAGAGTCCTGAATACTCACGAGCCGTAAACCCTTAACCCCAAACCCCGAACCCTACAACCACACCTGTCCCGAGTACCTCAAGCAAGTCTCGAGGCCAGCCGGTTATTCCAGTGTAACTCAACCACAAACCAGCTGTTTGTGCCTCATGCTCTTGTTTGTGAGTTCTGTTGAGTGCTACTGCAAGAAATAGTTTTCTGACTGTTTTTCGTGACCATATGACACTTGACTTACTTCGCAGACCTCAGCCCATCTGAGACGATTGAGGAATTGGCTGGCCTCTTTGACGGCCGTCCTCTCCTCATAGCAGTACCTGGTTTAGAGGTTAGGAAGATGACTGTTCTCGCTGCGTGCCACCATTGCGGCAGTGTTCTGTTTTGCTGTCTCGCAATTCTGACTACGTGCTTCTTAGGCTATGATTAGCGTTCAATCACTTCGAGGTTTCCGGTGCCGAACAACCCCACTTGCCAGACCGGCTGGGTGAAGCATGTCCATGTCGGCCTTGCAGACCACTGATTACTTTGTTTTTCTGCGATGATAGGCAGTGCAATAGCAAGAATCACAACAACAGGCCACAATGATAGATAACGATCGGTGTTGCCATTGTCGCCTGTATAACCATCACCAGTGGTGTCAGCACTGTCCTGGCTATTCCTGATGCGTACCTGCCAATCACGACCACCACCACCACCACCATCACCACCACCACCACCACAACTACCACCCCGGCTTTTGGGTATATTGTACTATATCTAATCAGAAGCCCTAAACGGATAACATTGGTAATGTAGGGGCCTTAAAATTACGAAATTTATGGCCTACTTATGATAAGGAACCCCCAAAATTGTTTTGGTAATTATTCAGGCTCCTATGTTAATCATCCTGACCCCTTTTAGGCAAGGCACGCTAAGAAAAGCTCTTCGAAGAGCCCCTCGTACTTGGCCACGGTGTAGAGACAGCCGGGCTGGAGAAGGAAGAGGGTTTGAGTTTAGGGTTTACGGTTAAGCGGTTTAGGGGTTAGGGTTTAGGGTTTGGGGTTTAAAATTTAGGGGTTTAGGGGTTTTTGGGTTTAGGGGTTTCGGGTTTAGGTGCCTTCGGAGCCTCCTTGGCGTTCAAGCCTAAACCCGAGAGAAGTGTAGCACAGTATACAACCAAACCCGAACACCACTACTCAAGATGGTGGGCCCAAGGGTCAAGCTTCATGTCTGCGATGGTTGTAGTATATTACATTATGTTACATTACAATATTGTGTTGTGTATATTATACTACGTTATGTTACATTATATTGTAGCACAATAACCATATTTTATTACATGACTTTCGGGTTCAGGGTTTGGACCTCAGGAGGTCACAGGTTTGGGCAGTCACTCCGATGATCCCAGGCAGCTTTCCTAGAGGTGCTTAAGCCCGAGAGCCGGGAATCGAAGCCTTACTAAGCCCCACCAGGGACCAAGGTTTCGGGTTTAGGAGCTTACTTACAGCTTTCCTGACAAGATTGGGCCCCGAAGCCAGCTGGAAACCGTAGCGAAACAAATTGACGCAGGGGACTTCTTCTTCGCCTGCGCTGGCCGACAGACATGTCCATTGCTAAATGAATTCGCGGGTGAAACAGTTTGGGATCGGGTCCAAAACGGTGGCCTGTTCTCTAAGCCACTCGGTTAACGGCCGCAGGGCTGCAACGGGACAGGAACGCCAGTCCGGGCTCGGGAAAGCAGGAGCTCAACAGATTCTAAAATTTCTAAGACCTGCCCAAACCAAAGGCGATTGGCACACAAGTGACGAAGCCGGCATGGGCGGGGTTCAGCTGCACAGGAGAACGGACAAGGAGGACCCGGGAAACAGCAGCAAAAAGCCGGTGCCTGAAGGGCCAAAGCCGAGGCATCCAAGGGCCAGGAGAGGGGAGTAGGGGCAAGTGAGCCAAGACCCCAATGCTCAACCCAAGCCGAGCACAAGGTGCAGCCATGATGATAACATTTGCTACCGTTCCCATCTGTAATGTTGTGACATCAACAGGCCTGTAACTCATTGGAAATCAACGACTTACTAATTTTGCGACTTAAAAACGAAAAGTCGAACAAAATGAAAAAGCGACGAAAAAGCAAAACCAAAAGCAGCACGGTTCCAAAAACACAAAAAACAACAAACAATGCAGCAAGGAAGACGATGTGTGTGTGTGTGTTTGCTTTAATTTTGTTTTATTGTTGTTTTATTTGTTGTTTTGTCGTTGGAAAAACAAAAATAAAACAAAAAACAAAAAGAACACAAATAGAATGCAACCAAAAAACGAGCACGATGCGGCAAGGAAGACAATGTGTGTTGGTTTTGTTTTATTGTTGTTTTGTTTTCGGTTTTTCTTTGGAAAACACAAATAAAACCAAAAGAGAACAAAAGTAACAGAAAAAGAATTAAAAATAAACACAACCAATAAACGAGCACAACGCAACAAGGAAGACATTGTGCGTTGGCTGTTTTGTTCTATGCAGCAAAAGCACTGTCAGAAGCTTCCGCTTGGATCTGTCTGCTGCGCGATTCTCGGCTGATCTTGCACCTTACTGGACAGTCTGCTCTTTCCACGAATATAAAACTGCCCAATGGAAAGTCTGAGCATTGCACGGATTGCGACTTCTGACCACCGTCCTGCTGTCAGAATGAATGAACGGCAACAACAGCACCTGAGAGGCTTGGATCTACTGCACCTCTGCAAGCAGATCTTGCACAGCGTGATGTTTGAGTACATCTCACTTTGACATTCAGAGCACCGAGGCAACAATCACGTGCCCAACACTCTTCTGAGGACATCGCAATGCTGTTGTCAACGAGCCTGATTTGTTTTTGTTTTTTATTTGCTCTTTGCAAGCGTGGTTGGTTGCTGTGCATTTTTGATATTGTTTATATCCATGATATTCCATGATTTTGAATGGTTTTCGGTTTGTTTTTATTTCATTTTTTCTAGGCTTTATTCAATTCGGGCCAGGTTCCCAATAAGATTGTAGGTATTTTTTCACAAGTGTAATGTTGTCGCAGTGCTGGCATCAGTAGAGCCCTACACACCGGGCGACTTGCGCTACTTCCGCACTTCGAGCATTACGCTTCTCAGGTGTTCCTGGTCATAGCCATGCTATCTTTGCATCGAACCATGTACTGAGCACTAAGACCCGTCAGATGCAAAAGGGGCCTGGGTGCCTGATCGCTGTCAGCTCGATGTGCAATGGTGCCACCGACCCGGCTCTCGTGCAGGTGCTTCTCGAGTTGGGCGTCTACACGGGACATGATTTGGTTACCGGGTGCTTTCGTCCAGTGGATGGAGCCTTGCCGCGGCGGGACGTCTATATGAAGGAAGCGGTGCCGATAGGACCGTGTTGTGATATATCGCATCACAGACGTCCTCCTAGACAGCCGTGCTTCGACAATGTGACGTGACTCAGGAGCTTGACAGTGCGCGCACGGTAGCACGGAGAGCCTGGGTCGCTTTGAGAAACTCGATGAGCCGCGCCCAGAACCTGAAGAAGATGTCATCCCGTCCAGATCACCGAAGGCCATCTCCTCACAACTTGCTCCGCGCACTAAGGACATCACCAAACAGAAGGAGGGACGATCGAAGGCTACCTGCTCGGGAGACACGGCACGCGAACCACCCGATGCCGACGAGCGTCTGTGTTGCCTTTCCCATCGCAGGACATTACCAGGCAGTTGTCGTGTACGATGATTCCTGAAGCGCATGTCAGTTGGTCCACGGGTTACTGTGTGACGGGTATGTGCTTCGCACGGCCATGCAGCATCACACGAAAACATAATCACGTAGCCACAGGGGCCTGGTGGCGGCATAACCGCAGTTAACACTTTGGCATCGGTGATGGTGTGCGCCGGGTAGTGCCAGACCTCAGTAGGAACAGTTGTGTACAGATGCGGCCCTGGCTGTGATTTGATCGGACATGCAACGCTCCTGCTTCAAGATCCAAGGGCGCTTCCTTGCGGCAAGCGTGGCGCCGACATGTGGGAAATAAATGTGCAACTTTACCTCGCGTTC
>CAJNJA010009955.1:0-14488 GCA_905231915.1 Symbiodinium necroappetens | reverse complement strand
GCGGCTACAGTTATTGCACCGAATGTAATGCACATGGGCCATACAGAGCATGCACACACCTACACGCGTACAAACAAGAAGCTCGTGTAGGGAAACAAGTAGTGAAACACAAACTTTTCCTGGGAAAAACCTGGCTTTGAACTGAAAATCCAATTTTTTTCCTATGGAAAAATTGGTTTTCGGTGGAAAAATCAACTTTTTTCCTAGGCAAAACTTGGTTTTGGGCTGAAAAAACCGATTTTTTCTTAGGAAAAAGATGGTTTTGGGCAAAAAAGCCAACTTTTTCCTAGGAAAAACAAAAAATGAATTTGGGAAGCTATACGCCCTGACTCCAAAAAGATTGCTTGTTTTTTGGATTTCCCCAAAGAAAAAATTGGTTTTCGGTGGAAAAACCAACTTTTTCCTAGAAAGAAATGGTTTTGGACCAAAAAAACAACTTTTTCCTAGGAAAAAGATGGTTTTGGACCAAAAAATCAACTTTTTCCTGCAAAAGTTGGTTTTCGGTGGAAAAATTTTCTTTCCTAGGAAAAAGATGGTTTTCGGTGGAAAAACTATTTTTTCCTACGAAAAAACCAAAAAAACAAAAACAAAAAACATCTTTTAGGAAACTATACGGCCAAACTCCAAAAAGATTGTTTTTTTGGTTGTCCCTAGGTTTTGGTTTTCCGTAGGAAAAGGTGGTTTTTTGGTCCAAGACCATCTTTTTCCTAGAAAAAAATGGTTTTGGGCAAAAAACCAACTTTTTCTTAGGGAAAACCAAACAAACCATCTTTTGGAGTTTGGCCGTATAGTTTCCCAAAAGATGTTGTTTTGGTTTTTCCAAGGAAAAAGTTGGTTTTTTGGCCCGAAACCATTTTTTTCCTAGGGAAAAATTAGCTTTTCCACCGAAAACCAACTTTCTGCTAGGAAAAAGTTGGTTTTTGGTCCAGAACCATCTTTTTCCTAGGAAGAAATTGGTTTTTCCACCGAGAACCAAGTTTTTCCTTGGGAAAACCAAGATGTTTTTGGTTTTTCCTAGGAACAAGTTGGTTTCTGATTGGAAGAGTACAGTGTTGCCGTTAAGTGCGTGCTCACGTCGAACCCGAACGAGGCGCCTGGCGGTTGGGTTTTGATTGGATGAGTACAGTGATGCTGTTGAGTGCGTGCTCACGTCGAGTTAACCGCCGCTTTCTCTTGAAATGTGAGTTTGGTTTTGGACAGTTTTGGAGAGATGCGGAATCCGGACCTGCCGGAAAAGCTGGTTTAATACGGTATTTACGATACAAAACGAGGGTCGGTGGTTCATGGGGGGGTTACCATATATATATATATACATATATATGGGTAGTTCTCTAAGTTAGGGTCCTTTTTTTGGGTCCCCAATAAAATGCGGCACCCTTGTCGAAAAAAAGGACCCTAAGAGGCACCCTCTTTTTGAGAACTACCCACCCACATGGACATGACCATGGCAGGGGACGCTTTTGCGCATAAAAGCAATTGCAAGGCTGAGGATTTCGGATGAATTTCAGCCGCAGCGGCTCCTGGTCCATGATCAAGCTGTTGGGTGCCCTTTTGCCAAGTAGAAGCCCAACTATGCAGATTTCAATCCTTGAACCTTAAACCCCTGAACCGTGATGGGCCAGAACCTTGGTCGAAAAGCCGGGGTCCGGTATACGAAAGCTAGAACTGGGGGCACGCGTTGCCGGAAGATTTCATCTGGCACTTAAACTCTGAACTGCCCAGAGAACCCAAAACCCCTTAATTAAGGAATATACCTTGAATCATATTAGGGTTCCTATTGTAGCTTAAGGTATATTCTTCAATTACAGGGTTTTGGAGTCTCTGGGTGAGTCTCCAATCCGAAAGCGTGCTCGGCGAAAACAAAGCTGCAACAAAGGGGTGAACCATTGCCGGAGTGTGGATTGTGTTTGAATTCAGTCTGTGGGCCTGTGAGCGTGTGCGCTTTCAGCACAGCACGCCTGCTGCTCAAACACCGAAATCATGTTTATTCAGTAGTTCATTGTTGCAGGAAGCGACGATAGGAAAAACCAAACGTCGTCAGATACGTCGTAACCTTCTGTACGGGCAGACAAACAGAGTCGACGCCTCAAATCCTGAATCGCGAACCCGACACCTTTTCGCGTCGGGGAAGTTGGGTTTGTGCACGAAAGGTGCTGAGAGCTTCAAGGCACTTGCCAAGGCCTGTGACACTACAGACCAGGAGGAATAGAATTGGTTTCGAGTTCATAAGTGTTCTGTGAAGGCATTGTACGGTTCTGTAACTTGTTGGTATAGGTTGGTTAGAGGGTCGTTTAAAGGTGTCATGCGGTTTTTGCAAAGGTTCAGAAACCATGCTAGCATGTGGGTTAGCAAGCAGCCTGCGGGGCAAGTTTTTCAGGGTAGTCTCTCACGATCACGGATCCATGTGCGATTTTCTCAGGTACGATGGTTGCGGGTAAGCAGCTAGACATAGGTTTGGTTGTCTTGTCATTCAGTTTCTCAACAGTTGTTCCTTGTGACAGCTCTGTAGGAGGCCTTGTGAGAATGGCGTGAAGTCACTCAGCAGGCAACAGGGTACTGCAGAAGCTCGACCCGGTCAACGATAAGGGAGATGGACTGTTGTGGAGCTGTGTAACGAGAAGGTTCTGCCCGAAAGTTTAGTCGGATACTGTAATGTCATCGAGCCGCCACCGTGTGTCATCAGAAGCGCTGTGACCTGGGTTCAAATTTGACTCTCTTCAACCCCTGGAACCAAACGCCCAAAACATGTCAATCCGTCTATCGTGAGTGGACGGGCCAGGGAACCCAAAACGAGGTCGTCGGCTTGGAATTGATTCTCAAACCTTCCACTTAGAATAATTGAATAGTGCTCCGTTTTAACACTAAAACCCTCCAGTTAAGAGCAACTTAACAACCCCAAACACTTAAGCCTTCCAGTCGATAGCAAGAAAGAACCCCCAAACAACACTCAACACCCCAAGCCCTTAAAGGAACCCTTAAGGGAACTTAAGGGATCCCTTAAAGGAACCCTCAAAAGGAGCCCTTAAAGGAAGCCTTAGGGGACCCGTTGAGGGAACCCTCAAAGGAACCCTTAAAACGAGCTTCGGGTCGAGGCCCTTTTTGAAACGTCTGACAGGCTCCGGGGGCTTCTGCCGAGGATCTGCTTCAGAGGCCGCCATGACGGGAAGGTTCGGGGGATCTTGGAAGGGTTTTGGGGTTTAGGGTTGTGGGGTTCAGGGATTCGGGTTTAGGGTTTGGGGGTTTAGGGTTTCGGGTTTAAGAGGGAAATTTCGGGGCATAGGGCTCGTGGTGTTATTTACTAGGGCTCGAATCATTTGTAAGCAGTGTTTCTGATGGCTGTCATAAGATACTTGTAAAGAATCCTTAGTCTCTTTGTTCACACCCCTCTAAGCTGGGGTTCCTCTAAGGGTGCTGTGAAGGTTCTGCAAGAAGTCTATATGGAGTTGTTGGTTGGGATTGGGGTTTGGGTGCTAAGGGCTCAGGCTTGCAGGTGAGAAAGGAATCGTTGTGGGGACAGGCCCCTGTCGAGGGGGGTTTAGGGTTTAGGGAAAGAGTTCAGCCCATCTGATTCCTAGTAGACCTACAACTTAGAGCCTAAACCCCCTTAAACCCTAAATACACTAAACCCTAAACCCTTCAACCCCAAATGCACTAAACCCTTAAACAGCAAACGCTAAACCCTTAAATCCAAAATACACTAAACCCTAAACCCTTAAACCCCAAACGTTAACTAGACCTTTAAACCCTAAATACACTAAACCCTTAAAGCCCCAAGTACACTAACCCACTTAAACCCTAAGTAGCCCTTAACCCCGAAGCCCTAAATCCTTAAGCCCTAAATACACTAAACCCTTAAATACACTACACCCTTAAACCCTAAATACACTTAACCCCTTAACCGTAATGCCCGCCAGGATCTGCTTTCGCATCAGCTCCCGGACGGCCAACGAGGGCCCTGCCCTGGCCGCCCTGGGGGCTGCAGCCGCTGCACTCCTCGCGGGGCTGCCGAGGCAGTTTTCGGCATTTTTGGGGTTTGGGGGGTTTTAGGGTTAAGGGTTTGGGGTTTGGGGGGGTTTAAGGTTTAGGGTTTGGGGGGATTTAGGGTGTAGGGGGTTTGTCGGGTTTCTTTCAAACAGAGTCGTTTAAGGTTTAGGCGGGTTGAGAAGGGGTTCCATAAGTGCTCTAGAGAGGTTAATCAGGGGTTTCCTCAACCCTCGCTTCAACGCTGAGTCTACAATGTTACAAAGCTGCAACCCTAGAGGGCCATTCGCACCTGCACTTGAGTTTTAGGGTCCGGTTTTTTAGGGGTGCCGCACTATTGTGGTGACCTAAAAAGGGACCCGAATAGGAACCTGATTACGAAACCCTGGCCCCATAGCCCCAAACATATCAGGTTTCATATCAAGAACCTGAATAAAGACCCAGGGTTTCTCAATCAGGTCCCAAATTCCGTGGAAATCACTGAACTCCAGAGCCCTCTTGATCCAGAAGCCGTAGACCGTAACATAGGCGCCTAGATCAAGAGCAAGTTACATTACTCAAAGCACTTTACAAGAAAAACTATAGTTGACTATACTCCCAAAACCCAAAAAAA
Source organism: Symbiodinium necroappetens (assembly GCA_905231915.1). NCBI lineage: Eukaryota > Dinophyceae > Suessiales > Symbiodiniaceae > Symbiodinium > Symbiodinium necroappetens. Next base: position 9,894 of record CAJNJA010009955.1, on the reverse strand, counting down.
AACTATTCCAATAATGAAGACCCCTGTACTCAACAATGCTTCCCACAGCTTCCGAAGCTCCTAAGCCCTGTCGCTTCCTGAATTCGGTCCCCCACAGAAGCTGTTGGCCGGGACATAGGGTTAATACCGGGCGGTGTTCACGGCCGTGAGATTGAGAGTCTTTTTGTTTAGGGGTTTAGGGTATAGGGTTTAGGAGTTGAGAGTCTGTCTTTGGGTTCAGGGTTTAGGGTTGGGGCTTTTCGGGGTTGAAGGGTTTCGGGCTTGGGGCGCAAAGCCCGTCTACATCGACCCGAGACCCTTGGCACAAGAAGACAGATTTTGAGTGGCCCGACATCTTGACAGGCGTGAACTTCATGCCCAAACGAGCTTAACGCTGCATTTCTGGCGCGCGGGTTTGCATGTGTGTCTATATCTATACCTATATCTGTAGCGATATCTATGTCTCTATCTGTATACACACACACACACCCCGCAAGGTTGGCTATATTTGCGCTTGAGTTTGATGTGGAGCACACAAGATTATTGACCCCAAGACCCTAAACCCTAAACCCCTAAACCCTAAGCCCTAAAGCTACTCGGGACCGACCTCGAGGCTTCCAGCCACGGAAGTTACTTCTTTGGGTTTGGAGGGCACAAAGAAGTCTGAGGATTTCTTGTTCTCTGGGGTCTGTTTTCCCCGCAATCTTCGGAGAAAGACCCCATTACTTAGGATCAAGATATTTTGTGTGCCTAGTATCAGTAACAACTGTATCTTCCAACATTCCCGAACGCCCCTGAATCCTGCACCCTAAAACCTCACCAGCGCTGTTATAATAACTTGATGGTAGCAGCTGTAGTAGATCCTTGCAGAGCTCCTGGGATCGCCCTCCTTACGCTGACAGGCCCGACCCGTTTTCAAGGAACAAAGGACAACCTCTTGCGGTTCAGGGTCGACCTGAGTACCCTCATAATGAGTAACCCCCGTGGAACATTGAGGGTATAAGTATAAACCCTAAACCCCGAAACCCTAACCCCCTAAGCCCAAAACTCTAATCCCCAAATCCCAATCCCTGAACCCCGAAACCTTGAAGCCCCGTGGAGTGGAGGACGCCAGCTTTGGCTGACGCCGTCCTCAGAGATGCGGCCGCTGCGGCGCGTCGTCTCCTGGCGTCCGCTGAGGCCTCGAGCTCACTGGCCGGAAAGCTGAGACCCTTAGGGCTTACTTGGAGGTTCATGGCTAGTTATAGGGTTCCTTTAAGGGTTCTATGGGGTTCTGTAGGGCTCTATAGGGTTTGGGGGGGTAACCCTAAACCCTACACCTGTTTAGGGGCTTAGGGGTTTAAGGGTTTAGGGGTTTAGGGTTTAGGGTTAAGTTTAGAATTTAGGGGTTTAGGGTTTAGGGGCTTAGGGGTCTAGGGGTTTAGGGTTTAGGGTTTACTTGGAGGTTGGGTAGTTGTAAGTCGGGGGTTTATAGGGTTCAATTAAGGGTTCTATGGGGTTCTATAGGGTATAGGGTTTCGGGGGTAGTTATAAATAGGGTTAAAAGTAGGGTAACTATACTTATAAGCCATATTGGGGGACTTTTTGACCCCACTTATAACTACCCATGAAACTCCAAGTAACTCTAAACCCTAAACCCTAAATGATTTCAAGGTTCGTGCTTTTAAGGCTTCTACAAGAGTGCTGTTTCGGGTTGTATTGGGCTTCGACGGTTTTATGTAGGGGGCTGAAGAATTAGCTCGTGACGTCGCAATGAGAAGGGCATCCTGATAGGTTTCGAGTACAAGGCCCTCCTAACCCTTTCGGGGTTTAGGGAGTTGAGGGTAGGCCCTAAACCCTGAACCGTAGGGTTTAGGGCTTAGGGTCTGGGGAGCCCTAAACCCTGAACCGTAGGCGTGCGGAGCCCTGCGGAAAAAGGCAGAGCTTAAGCCAAAGCTCCTGCGATGAAGGAGCCGGGGGCGCCAGCAGAGTGACTAAGCTGCACTAAGCAGTTTAGGGTTTAGGGGTTTAGGGTTTAGGGTTTAGGGGTTTAGTGTTTTTAGGGCTTTCAGGGCTTTTAGGGTTTAGGGGTTTAGGGGTTTCTAGCACTCTCGGCACTCCCCTTCAGTTCAACCTCGTGATCCCGAGCAACTTATTCCTACAAGTTCTGATCATGTTGCTGGCCACCCGCAGGTCACACCGTCTGACGAAGCAGCGTGCAGCGTACTTGTAACAGGAAATTGTTGGTGGGCCTTGCAAGTAGCAACAGTCGAAATGATGCTGACCAGAGAAATACAGACCAAATAAAGCAGAAGGAGCAAAGCTGCTCCGAACAGTACTCATAGTCGGAGTAAAAAGGTCGGTTCCCGCTCCATTGAAGTGTTTGTTTGTCTGAAGCCATGCCGCTCATGACACGCACGTTGCGGCTGTTTGTTCGCATATCCGCGATCATGAACATCTGCACCTGCTTACCACAACTTGCTCTCTCCTGGCTGGGGTCTCCCAAGTTTACAGAAATGAGTGTTTTAGCATTGAACCGGCATCCTAGACCCTAAACTCAAGACTTTGAACCTTTCTAATAGCATGCCACATCATATCATAGAACAGACCATTATGTAATTAGTATAGTATGGTGCACAATACCGTACTGTACAATATAGTATAACAAGGTACAGTACAATGTCAAGTGTAATATATCGGAAAAGACGATTATATAGCAACATAGCACACAGCATCATGAAGTGTCATTTCACATAAAATAGACATCATATCATTTAACATCTTATGATTGAACATATAACAGACGAAAAAATAACAGCAGATAGTATAATATGTTATACCCCGCACAGTACAGCACAGCACAGTACAGCACATGCTATCATGGAACATAATACCACAGCACAATATATCGTATAATACAATATCGTTTAAAATAGTGCCGTATAATAATGCTCTAATCAATGAAACTTAGTATAATACAACGTGACATGATACAACTTAGCATAATGCAATAAAGAAACATGACTAGTTTAGCATACAGTGTTAGATTGCATTACACAAGTTTTATATTGAGATATGTTATATCATAGTATGGTACACTATACACGGGTATGTTACATTCTGTTAAATTACACTAGTTTTCATTAGCTTGAGTGTTCATACCCGAACACCTAAACCTTGAGCCACAAGACTAAGCCCCGTAGCAAGCGTTCATCCGAAAGGAACTGTGCCGCTCTGAATGTCTCTGCCTCGAAGATGACCCGAGCCGGGGTGCCCAGGAGAGAGCTGAGCTATCGGGGGTTTAGGGTTTAGGGCTTTAAAATTTTAGGGTTTAGGGTTTTTGGGGGGTTACGGGTTGAGTTCTGGGGTTTGGAGTCCCGCTGAAGGGTTGTGTCTCACGGTTTAAGGTTTTGAGCTTGGGTTTGAAACCCGGAGAATCTATGACGAGGGGCTTGGAAGAACAACGACTGGTGTAAGAGAAACATAAGCTCCATGGTGTTCACAATCTACTTTGACCAGTCATGACAGTGCTAGCGGTGGTGGGTTTTGTCCATTCAGCAGTCGTTATGGCTGTGGCCGTGGCCGGCTGTGACCGCAATGATAATGAGGAGGAGAAGGAGGGAGGGGCGAGTCCTGACGCTGAACATCCGGCTCTCTGCGTCATCAGGAAAGTTCTTTCTAAAGACATTACGTTTCTCCAGGGAAGGGTGCCTTATGTTTCCGGTGGGGTCTGCTTGCCAGATTCTTGTCTTCCACCCAAACTAGACCCCAGAAGCCCGTGAGTAAGCAGCACCTGAACGGCGCAAGCCATGATCCCTGAGCCCATCAGATCTTGGCAGAAGCCCAGCTCGGGCAAACGTCCTCTGCACATGGGGTTTCAGGGTATGGAGTGTCGGAGTTTACGGTGCAGGGTTTAGGGAACCCTAAACCGCAAACGATGCTGTTAGATACCCGAAGCCCTACACACACGAAGCTTGGGGCGGCGTCTACACAGGGATTCAGCTTGGAGGATTCAGGGGATACAAAGGTGCGCAATGGTGAGCATGGGTTCATAGGCTGGTTTTGTTAATTATAATTAGTATACGTATCGTAAGTGCCCTTACTGAGTGGTCTTACTACTAATATTGATAAACAAAAATCGTGTTGCGAGCTTTTGGTGCTGTCTGCGGCTTTCGGTTGCAGGCTTGGGGAGATCGTGTCTCACAGTCGAAAATCTGAGCCCTAGAGCCGTAAAACCCCCCACATCCCTCATCCTCCTCTACACCCAAAAACCCCTAAACCCTAATCCCCAGGCCCTAAACCCCCCACTGCACTAAAACAAACATCCACCAACCCGGAACCCGCCCGAAGGCGCTGTATGTTCATTTGGCATCCCCCTTGATGGCTGCCGGGCGTGTGGGGCCAAGTTCTCTCTGAAAGTTCAAAGCTGCGACGCCCCGGTCGAAGTTACGGAGATTTCCGGGATACGGGGTGGCTTACTTTGGGGGGTCCTGGTAGTAAGATCCCATTATCTTGATGGGGTTTAGGGTTTAGGGCCCATTCTCTTGATGGGGTCATAGCAGGTACTGGTATGAGCCTGAACCTTGGATCCTCAGTGGATCCTCAGTCCATCAGTCTTCAGGCACCGGCCCAAATCCCTCAACCCTAAACCCCTAAACCCTAAAGCCCTAAAACCCTAAACCCCCAAACCCTAAACCCCTAAACCCTAAGCCCCACACCCTAAACCCCTAAAGCCCCAAACCCGAACCCTAAAACCCCCAGAGCCTTGCAGAGCCAAAGCCCTGGAACCCTTCCCCAAAAAAGCCTCAACCTACCCTTGGATCACGGCATGCACGTTAAAATCGCTACAAGAAGCCCCATAATACGGCAACAGGTTCACGAGGTTTTGGGTTCCTTAGCTTCCCTTCCCCACACCCCTCTGGTAGTGCTGTAGATCACCAGCTTGGAGTCTAACCGGCCACTTAAGGTGGTTCAAGCGGGGAGGGCACGGGGCCTTCGGGCGCTGCACGCGGACAGCCGTACACCCCCAGACACACTGACCCTTAGTATAAACACCTTCGAAGGCGCGAGCCTTGCTAAAGAGACCCCTGTGGAGCTTCGTGGATGCTGCTTCTGCTTGTTTCTGTGCGGTGCTACTCAGGAGAGTACAGAGCTCCAGACCCATGAGCTTAGAAATTAGGTTTTTGGGGTTTTTGGGGTTTAGGGTTTAGGGTCATGGTGACTTTTTCAGTGTATGGGATAGTCGGGCTCTGTACTGAGAGACTCAGGTCACCGCCGACTTCCGCACAAGTTCCTTGGCAGCAAGCTGTCGGTCAACCATTGCAGGGCGGCTCTGTGACTTTGGGGTTTGGGGGTTTCAGGGTTTAGAACTCGGCTCGGGGTTTTGCAGGACTTAGAGCTTGTAGTGTTAGGGTTCCGGGGTTCAGGCTTCATGCAGGTCATGCCTGAGGCCTTTGATCCCATCCGGTCTTAGCCTTGCGGGTCTTCAATACAAGGGGAGTTCTCTAAATTAGGGTCCCCTTTTGGGTCCCCAACAAAGTACGGCACCTTATAAAAAGGACCCTAAGAGGGACCCTAATTTAGAGAACTGTCCACATGGCTCGCTTCGAATCGAACACCTCAGTCAAGCTCAAGTTCATGCCAAGACTCCTGTCCGATTAGGACCTCAGAGCACCAAGTTGTGTGCTAGAACAGTCATATGGCAGTCAATCATAATAATAGTAACAAAAATAGTAGTAAGAATAATAGTACCAATAATAATCATCTTAACAACAATATTAAGTTGTTACAATAATTGTGCTAATAATACACAGCAATAATAACACCAATGAGAATCAATCAAAAATCCTACAATCCTGCAAGCTGACATGCTGCAGCATGGAAATGTGTTGCAAGGGCACTTTGCTTTTTGTCGCGCACGCTCTAGGCCAACCGGTGCCTTTCCAAAGGAGTTGGGTTATGCCAGAACGCAGTGGGGATTTCTCGAGACCAAGGGCAACTCATTTCAGCGCCCTTTTTTGTAGGACCCTGGTTCAATGAGGGTGCTGGGGCTCCTCGATGCCCTTCACGTCCAACCCTCAACCCTCGAGCCCAGACGTTCCTGAAAGCAAAAGCCGGGAAGTTGGAGCATCGTTACCCTCACTCCCCCGAGGTAAGCTAGAGAGCATCCCAGCACCAATCATCTTTAGCCCATGTTCTAACTTTGCTGTTGCTCTTCGACCACCCCAGAGCCTGATCCCTGAAGCCCTGGAAACGCCCAGAAGGCCCACGACCCTAAACCCTAAAAACCTTCAACCCTTAAGCGCTACACCCGACTACAACCTTTATGAGAGCTTAGCAGTAGAACCCTTACCGAGCCCTTCCTCGAATCCTATCAACTAGGTTCCCTAGTAGTACCCTTTTGCCCCTTTTTTTTGGTGTTCCCTTGGAAAAACAAGAAATAGCATGAAAAAGGGCACCCTTGCTATTAAGGGGCCATTCGGGAACCCTGTAAAGCCTGACTCCGAAGAATCGCACACCCGAAATGGTCATTGCGAAGGCATCTGGCCGATGTGGAGGGACAGCTCATGGAGGCCTGCCCCAGAGTAAAAGCAGTAAACAGAGCAACAGAAATGAGAACTTGAATGAATTAGTAGTCGCAATAGTAGTGCCACGTGCTACAATGAAGATGGCAAAAAGAAAATACCAATAGCACGGCCAACAGCATTCATACCAGTTTAGGTCATAAACATTGGTGTCGCCAGTAGTTCTGGTGATCCCTATGTTGACTCCCTTTGGCTGTAGAAAAATCGGAGGCTGCTCATTTCGTAGGATTTCGCGTTCAGTGCTTAGGGCTGAGTGTGCGGAGCTAGATCAGCGTAGCATCGGTATTGTCCCACCTGCATTCGAGGACATCGGTGCGCTTCACATCATTGCGCCACGTTAACTCGCAATTTGCTACCAGCTGGTAGTGATGCTACCAACAAGTGCGGGGAAAACATTTGTGACAAGAAAATCAAGGAAGCATCAACTCCACTTTAGCGGCCATGCGCATGAGCACATTCCCTGAGCCCTTCAGCGAAACCTCTTCCGTGCAGACCGCCGCATGCACGGCGCGGGCCGCAGTCGCACGAGGTCGGAGAAACGGAGCTATCTTTGCAATCTTTACTCTACTATAGGGCAGGAGAAATTCGCGATCTGATTTCTTAGGGTTTAACATGAGCTTAACCACCGCCACAGCATCATGCTTCCCTAAAAGCTCTATGTTGATTGTCAGAATCCAGGCGCTATACTCATTCAAGGGAGGCCGGTCTGGAAGGTTTTCAAACCTCAGCTCGAGCTCGTCGAAACCTTCGGTAATCCTCTGAGATCCGAAGCCTAAGCCAGAGGTTTAGGATTCAGGACTGGTTTATGGCTTTAGGGGTTTAGGGTTTCAGGGTTTAGGGCTTTAGGGGTTTAGGGTTTAGGGTCTTTAGGGTTTAGGGTTTGGCGATTAAGGGCCTTGTACATCGAGCTTGCTGGAACTGGGGCTAGCTCGCCACGGTAAACGTGCATTGGGACCGGCATCCCTATATCCCAGACAAGCTCCGCAGTCTGAAATCCTGAACCGCGAAGCCTAAAAACCAAAAAACTCTTCATCTCGGCTCCTCTAAACCCTAAACCCCTACAGCCCTCAACCCTAAGCCCTAAACCCTAAACCCCTAAAGCCCTGGTGCCCTAAAGCCTAAAGCTCTCGACCGGGGTTTGAGCCCTCAGCCTGTTCTTAAGGCCTCCGCAGGGTTATTGCGCAACCCTCCCCCCACCAACCAACAGCCCCGAAACTAGGGTTTCGGGTTTAGGGTTAAGGGTTTGGGGCTTAGGGTTTAGGGTTTGGGGCTTAAGGTTTAGGGTTTGGGGCTTAGGGTTTAGGGTTTAGGAAAGGATGTATCCCAAATCCTCAACCGCAACCTAGCCGAAACCAAAACACCGAAGACAACCCTGGCTCCGCAAGTGGCTGTTCTCAGGAATATGATTAGGGTTTAGGGTTTATAGGGGCTGCTAGAGATTATGGGTATATACGCCCTAGTTAGTCATGTTGTTCTTGTCATTGATATAGTTACTATGGTACTAGTGCTCGTACACTGTCTAAACCAATACACGTAGTACCCGGAGTACTAGGTAGTCCCAGCACTGATGAGGTGTAGTTCGGGCAGCACGAACAGAGAAGACTAATCGGCGCAGACCCATGACTTATGCACCCCCTGTGCTTGGGCACCATAGTCTCTACAATTTTTCCTTTTGGTTCCCATTGTACTTGCAGTATAACCCTAACTCTGAAACCCTAAACCCCAAACCCTAAACCTAAAACCCTAAACCTAAAACCCTGAACCCTACGCCCTATTCTACTTCTTGAGGCCCCTTTTCTTAACCTGCCTGAAGCCCCACAGGTTACCCCGCAGACTCATCGCCGGCCGGGTGCTGACCTGAGATCCCGGTCAGCTCAGACGGAGAAGACTTTTGTTCTAAGGGTAGTTATAAGAGCTACTATGGGTTACTATATGCGCAGTTCTCTAAATTAGGATCCCTGTTAGGGTCCTTTTTATAAGGGTGTCGTACCATTGGGGACCCAAAAAGGGATCCTAATTTAGAAAACTACCAACATGTCCGTAGGCTGCGAAACACTACACACGGACGGCTAAGACCGAGAAGACTGTTGGTCAAAGGGTAATAGAGCCACGGTTTAGGGTTTGGGGTTTGGGGCTTTAGAGTTTAGGGTTTAGGGTTTAGGTTATAAGAGCTACTCTAGGGGTTACAAAATAGGTTTGGGGATTGAGGGTTCGGGGTCTAGGGTTTAGTTTCGGGCTCCGGGCTTAGGGCTTTGTGACTTTGGCTTCGGGCTCGAGGTTGAGGGTTCAGGACTCCAGTTCCTGATTGAGTTTCATGGTTTAGGTTTTAGGGTTTAGGGTTTAGGGTTTAGGTTTTAGGTTTTAGGGTTTAGGGTTTAGGGTTTAGGGCTAGGCAGGGTTTTGGGTTCATGGCCTGGGGGTGCCAGTAAACTGTACGGCACATACCCTAACACGAGATCTGAGTGATGAGGACCCCTGATCCATCAATCAGCTGCTGTTACCCATCCTAAACCCTGAACCCCCAAAGCCCTAAAACCCCAAAACCCTAAACCCTAAACCTGCAGTAGGGGCTCCCATCTTAAGGCCCCCTGTCGAGGGGTGAGTAGTCTGCATTGTTGGTCTCTTCATTTCTTGCAGGGTCTCGTGTGTTTAGTGTCCAATCGTAACGGGGCATCCGGGCCGAAATGTCAGGAGTTGCTGGAGCCTCAGCCGGCTCATAGCTTAGAAGTTGGCTCCAGCGTTCAGGGTTTTCGGGCTTTCGGGACTGATTGCATAGTCGTGTCTCCTCACGAGGAGGTGGTTGCTTCATATTTGCGAGCCAGCGCCTTCCACGTACAACAGCTCCAACGAAAAAGGAGCGCCCCGTCACAAGAAAGGCAAGAAGACACAACATACCAGCATTCTTGAAGCAAAGGGCAACAACCAAAAAATGCAAAAGCCGAGCCAAAAGAAAGCAACGAGACGAAAATGGACAAAAGCAAACACACAAACCGAACAACAAACAAAAACGTCCGAAGACGGCTCAGGGCTCGCGCCTTCCTGGCCTTGCAATCTGCAGCCAACAGCCTCCTCAAGGCCGGGGCTGGTTTTGAATCTGGCCTTCGATGGGTTTAGGGTTTTAGGGTTCTTGGTTTTAGGGGTTTAGAGTAATTAGTTTAGGGTTTAGGGTTCTGGGGTAGCTACCAGAAGTAGCAGTGGTGGTGGTGGTGGTAGTAGTAGTAGTAGCAGCAGTAGCAGTAGCAGTAGCAATAGCAGTGGCAGTAGCAGTAGTAGTAGCAGCAGTAGTAGGAGGAGGAGGAATGTGACGTTCTGACCAGTCTCTTCCTCATGTGTTTCAGCTGACTTTTAAGAC
>CAJNJA010009954.1:0-14489 GCA_905231915.1 Symbiodinium necroappetens | reverse complement strand
AGCAATTTAGATCAACACCCATATGTTTGCATGCATGTATGCATGTATGTATGTAAATACTGGACACATGTACATATATATATATATTTATACCTACATACCTACACACTTACATACATGCATGCACGCATACATGCGCACGCACACCTGCACACCCACACCCACCCACATAGCCCACACCGCCCCTCCGCCCCTCCTCCCCCTTGTGTCAGGAGGTCGGCATAATCCCTTGCTTGACGATTGGTGGCTTTGGCGCAAGCTTCGGGCTTAGCCATCTTGGGCGGAGTCTAGGGGTTCAAAGGTTTTGGAGAGCAGACGTTACGGTTAAAAACCCACCATACCTCATGTACGGTTCTTATTGATGCTGTTCGTAAGTGTAGGGGTTCAAGGCTTCATGCCTTTAGCATTTCATGAAAGAGTTGGGGAAACAGAGTGTGTGAGAAGAATCCAGCCTTCAGGAATGTATGTAGGGTTTGTCGGATGTTAGGGCTAGGATGTCAAGGTTCCGGGGCAACGAGAGAGTAAGTGACGAAGGCACAAGGATTTTTGAGGCTCTGCGCTTTCGGTGCATGGTGGTCTTGGGTCGCACAGGGTTCGAAGGTGAAGTATGACAAGCATTATCACTCCAAGTTGGGCAAACACTCCAGCACGGCGAAACATCTGTTGCCCATGCTGCAGTAGTAGTTGCAAAGGGTTCTAGGCTCTGCGTTTTGACGCCTCAGCAAAAGGAGCAAGGCGCCCACCAAGGGTCGATGATCAACAACATGGGTCAGCAGCAATAATGGTAATGATGATAGAAATAAGAATGCCAATAAGCAGAGAATGCATATACATACATATTTTATGATTCCCAGCCTTGAACCCGCTGAACTGTATGCAAAGACTTCGACCTTGTCCTCCTCAGACCCTAGTCTGGCAATGCCGAAGTCGACAGGGACGAGCCCCCCGACCCCCTTTAGGGTTTAGGGTTCAGGACTCCGGACGAGGTAGTGGAGTGGAAGCCTGTTGCAAAAAGGGTTCAGGACCTTTAACGAACAAAGCCGTCTCAAGGTGTCGCACACGCGCTCTCACAGTCGAGAGGAGAAAAAAAAACCGAGGTCCTGTGCCAGTTCTGACGTTCTGACGGCTTGACTTTTGCCGAAGTGAGACACTTTTGGAATGCCTAGACATTTTTGCATTCAACTGCTTTTTTGGTGTCCCTTGACCGCTGTTGGTGTTGTTGGTTGTTTTGGGATTGTAGCTCCTGTGGTGTCCAGGATCTATTGGGAATTCTGCCACCACGTAATAAACGGCTTATGATGCAACCTTGCCCTTTCTCACATCACGTTTGTGCGAGCCCCTTCCAACACCGTTGCAGGGTTTGGCATCCAAAACTGAACCTGGCCCATGACACTATTCTCGACGCCCTCAATGTCAAAGTCGTGCCCATGCGTGCCCTGACGGTTTCCGATCGAAGCGCAGGGCATTGAGGATCTGCATATATTCCAGCAAGCAGAGCATGATGGAACTAGCCAGCCGTATCATAACTTCCTGAACCATGTTCCCAAGTCAATCCTGGATCCTTGATCGTGTCTTCAAGCTGGAGAAAATGTGAAAGGGCTTGCCGAAATCCGGTTATCGCCTGAATATATGAGCCACGCTAAAGCTGCTACACGAGATGCAACGAAAGCGTATACCCATCCGCACCGTGACTGTCACTGTCATGTCGTCGCTTCAAGTTTAAAGCGCATCAGCGAGATGCGCTATGTCTTCGAACGGCGTTCCAAGTGTGGCGTGGCTGCAGATGTGTGCTTAAAGGAACTGCATGGCTTCGGGACAGGCATTTGTTAGGTCTCTGCGAGGTGCAGACTGCAGGTCCAAGAATAGCTCCCGACAACACTGTCAATATCAAGGCCTTTGCTTTAGTGTTCTGCTGGGTTTTGGCACTGGGCTCGAAGTTCCTGCCGCCATGATGTTTTGACAAGGGAAGCTATGTCAGAATGCATAGAATGCCTTGTAGCCGGCAGTTGAACGCAAAGCAGCGACACCCGCAACCCACGTTTTGAATTTCGCACCTGCTGCTGGCTCGGATCTAGGAGACTTGAGAAGGCAGGGGTGCCAACATCTCTTTGGCTCAGGATGTGGCGTTTGGCACTGCGGCTGGCTCAGCACAGGATCGAATTAGGCACCAGGAGCTCGTGAAGGAAGGCCACCCCACGACTCCGTAAACCCTAATGGCGCACCACGCCAAAGTGCTAGCCAAAGCGCTTCGTCGCACCAGCTAACCTCGCCCGGCTTGTCCCAGATCTGAGTGCCGAACGGCCAACCTCGACTTTGGAGCTCAACATTAGAACAAAGCATGGAGTGCCAAGAGGTTTGCATCGCTTGCTACCGTTGTGGCCACTGGGCAGAGCGTGATGCTCAGCACGTACGACGGGCTGCGGACACAAAGTTTGCAGCAGCTCTTGCATGATTGTGCAGTGTGCCGCTAAGTGAAATGACTTCGGATTCGGGTTGAAATTCGCAGGCCATCAGCTCTAGTTCTTGTTTAAGTTTGAGACGCACTTGTCTGTTGCCAAGTGCACATGCCCCTGAGTGAAACGACGCTTTTGACATCTTTGCCTAGCATGCTGATGACAACCTCCAGCCGCCACGGCGAGTCGCTCATACTTATTTTGCCTCGACAAGTCAGTAGCTCCTACTTGGATCACCCACCCCCGCGTGTGTGTGTGTGTGTCTTAGTTTTGTGGGCTCCCTGTTTTCAGGTCTGACGTGCCTCCAGCACGCAGCCAAGAAAATCGTGCGGGGCCTGGACTCCGAAGCTTGGAGAGTAGAGAACCATGTCGCAGTAGCAGCCAAATCAGTATTTGCGGCGCTGCCACTGCTGCTGCTGCTCCTACTTCTACTCCTGCTCCTGCTCCTGCTGCTGCTGCTGCTGCTGCTGCTGCTACCGCTACTGCTATTGCTTGCAGCTGCGGCTGCTGCTACCGCTACTGCTATTGCTTGCAGCTGCTGCGGCTGCTGCTGCTGCTGCTGCTGCTACCGCTACTGCTATTGCTTGCAGCTGCGGCTGCTGCTACCGCTACTGCTATTGCTTGCAGCTGCTGCGGCTGCTGCTACTGCTTCTGCTTTTGCTACTACTGCTGCAGCTGCAGCTGCTGCTACTGCAGCTACTGCTACTGCAGCTACTGCTACTGCTACTGCTATTGCTGCTGCTGCTGCTACTACTTCTACTCCTACTGCTGCTGCCGCTGCTACTGGTACTGCTACTGCTGCTGCTGCTTGCTGCAGCTACTGACTGCAGCTACACTACTGCAGCTACTGCAATTGCTGTAGATGCTGCTGCTGCTACTGCTGCTGCTGCAGCTGCCGCTACTGCTGCTGCTGCTTTTGCTGCCACTGCTACTGCTGCTACTGCTGCTACTCCTTCTAGTCCTGTTGCTGCTGCTGCTGCTGCTGCTGCTACCGCTACTGCTATTGCTTGCAGCAGCTGCTACTGCTACTGCTACTGCTGCAGCTATTGCTGCAGCTACTGCCGCTGCTGCTGCTGCTGCTGCCGCTTCTTCTTTTGCTACTGCTACTGCTACTGCTACTGCTACTGCTATTGCTGCTGCTGCTGCTACTGCTGCTGCTACTGCTACTGCTGCAGCTGCTGCAGCTACTGCTACAGCTAATGCTATTGCTGCTGCTGCTGCTGCTGCTACTGCTTTTGCTGCTGCTGCTGCGGCTCTTGCTGCTGCCCCTGCTGGAACTACTGCTACTGCTACTGCTGCTGCTGCTGCTGCTGCTGCTGCTACTGCACTGCTGCTGTTCTTTTCTGTTCCGCAAGCACAACCACTCTTCGTGATGACGACGCTCGTGTAGTGATTGCGTTAGTATGCTGGCCCGGGCTTGATTTCGTGAAGGTTGATTTAGGCAGCAGGGCTGCAGTGGCTATTTGGACCAAGAACAAGCGTGCGTGCTGCGATGTCAACAAACGGGCACATAATACATAATGGCATAAGATCGGGGCCTCAATCAGTGTAGGGGTATATTAGGTATATTTCTAGGTTCCCCAGTAGTACCCTTTTGCCCTTTTTATTTGGGGGTCTCCTTATTAACGCCGAATGTTAGGAAAAAGGGTACCCATATTGTTAACGGGATACTGGGGAACCTAGATTTGGCATAGTAATAGAGCGAACCTTAGGGAATAGAATTGGCGTGTTCTTCAGTTCCCATATGCTGGAAAAGCCGCGGCTTCCAAGCGCGCCTGATCTGATTGAAAGTTCACCGCCCGCTGGCCGAAGATCTTTAGAGAACTGCTCAGGTCGTCTCAGAAACGGTGCAGCTTCTGCACGGGCTTACCTTCCAAGCATTCTCAAAGTGCAAGAAGGTTCACCAGGACGCCGGGCCCTCAACGACCAAGTCCCGACACCGACCCGCAGTTCTCGAGGTGCTTGGTTCAACTTCATCCCTCAATGTGTTGATTAAGCAAAGCGGGGCTGCGAGCAAGCTGAGGAGGGGTTGGAGGATGTGACACTGGATGCCCCCCTAGCATTGCAGCCGATAGCGGAACTTGATGGGTTCCAAACCTGCTTTCGTGCAAGCAAGTGTTTCCGCAACAAGCCGTGTCAGCCTAGCCTATAGATCGGGCTGATTTATGCTACACTGGTCAAATCGTCAGAAAGGAATCATTTTTCTACAAAGCTCAGAATAGAGAGCACTAGGGTCTTCCATCACAGCGCCGAAGCGCAGTTCGATCTGTTACCAAGCTGAATGTGCATGGCCAGTTCAATGGCGATGTCTAGGGCATTCTTAGCGCCCACCTCCTGCTTCAGCAAAATGTCTGCCTTGAAGATCAGCAGCTGCCTTACCACGGAAGTGTGGCCTTGAGCCAACGCCATGTGCAAGGCGATTTTGTCGTTCTCTGTCTTGCTGTTCGGGTTCATCCAGCCGCACAGCAGTTCAACGACCCTCTCCTCGTTTCCATCGAAGGCCACTGTTACCAGTTCGGAGCTGTTTTCCACAATGTGCTGGAAATTCTCTTTGGCCGATCGAAGTTCCTTCACACCCAACCTCTGCGACAACATGCAGACGCACCCTGCCACGGGTTCGCTTTCTGGACGCACGCGCTGCCGCAAGAATCCGAGCAAAAGGGCCGTCTGCCCCTTTGCATCCGGTAAGTCTTGTCGAGCTTCCGCTGAGATCAGGGCATATCAGGGCCCATGATGCACACGCATGGCCCTGGTCCATCGCCTCGTGCAGGGCTGTGCGCTCAGTGGTCTTTTCCTGGAGGTTCACATTCGCACGATGTTCTATGAAGAGCTGCAGCATGTCGGAGTTGCCCTGTGCAGCCGGCAACGGGTCGACGTTCGAATTCAGCACACGAAGCACTGACTCGGCATCTTTCTTGGCCCACTCCAATGTATTTCGACATCCGAGCTCGTCGTCGGCACTTACGTCGGAAACGAGTTGCCTCTTGATCTCGAAGGCCCTGTGGCCGCTGGACTCCTTCGGGAAGAGCATGTATTGTTGTCGTGGTCGATTGAAGCTCGCAGAGTAAACCACCTGGCAAGTCGCGATATCCACCATCCAATGGAGCTTGATAATCGCTTCAATCCTGCAGCTCAACGACCGGTACCAAGGTTGATACCGGTCGTTGAATTCCAGGATTGAAGCGCTATTGTCCTTTTCGATGAGCTGGAGTCCTTTCCGTGTCACCTGTGCACACCTATGTAGTACCGTGCCACAGATTGAGGGAGTGCAACTGCCAGAGAACGTAGTGACTCGACGGGGCAGCCCAAGTGCAGTGCCGCAGTCCCGAGCCTGTCACCGCTGTTGGGGCATCTGGTCCGACGTACTTCTCGCCTCATGATCATGGGTAGGATTTCGGATTGAGGGTCCTGTTTTTCGTTGAGGTTCGTTTGCCGAAGCCGACGCCCGTGTGTTTCGGTCAAGATGTTGAGCTTTCTGAACCGCTAGAGCCCCTAAATCCCACCAAATATAGATTAACGAACCTCCAGCCATACAGTTCTGAAGTGCTAAGCTCCCAGGTCTACCAGAGGCTTAGCGGCTATGTCGCCCGACATCGACTCGCTCAGTTCTGCGTCAGCCTCACAACTGTGGCTCACGGCCTGCTGTGCTTGCCGGCGAGGTCTCATAAGACTTGCAGGCACTTTTCGTAGTGCATCAGGGTCCAGGTGCCTTGTTTTTTGAAGGTGACGTAACGTAGCTCAGGATGGTTGAGGGTATTAGTGATAGTCATGATGATGACGATTGGGAGTGGCCGTCCGACTGCAAAAAACACAGTCACGGCGGCAGAGATAGCAATCACAACAAGACCGAGAGCAGCTGCACGCGCCACCACATGATACCTGCGATTATCCCCATGATAGCCAAGCCACATTCATCATATGGTAGTGCGATCGATGATAAGCAAACCTAAACTTTGAATCCCCAAGAAACCCAGGTGAGGGCATCTTGGGCACCATCGAAAACCTGCAGGACATGGCTTTCCCCGGGATCAGGGTTGAGTTTTGTCACCTAGTTGTCTCGTTGCGGGAGCTGAGGAATTCACCAAACCTGAACGGTTTTGTTTCACAATTGCCGCCTCGGGTTGGTTTTCGGATGGAGGATGTAGATCTTGAAATTCGGAAGTGAGGGAAGTCTCAGGAAGGTGGAAATGCGCACGGAAGCAAAGGCTAGTAAAAAAAACAAGCTGCGTGTCGAAGCCTGCAGTCAGCTCTAGACAGGAGCCCCACGCGAGAACCCCTCTCGGTCCTGGAACTTGAGCCTGAAGCAGAAGAGTCCTTTGGCCTGCTGTAGGCAGAGCTCCAAAGCCCTTTGGAACATCTTTCAGTGGGTGACCCGAAACCGAAACCCTGTACCAGCCCTCTACCTCCCCAGAGGAGACGGCAATTGCCGGCATTTGCGACTACGAGGAGTGCCAGGGAAATTGTCTCTTCCTGCATTGCAGGTTTGTTATTTTGTTTTCAGTACGCATACTTTGCGGACCCATCTGTTTAGCTGTCCACCTGCCGATCGGATCATGTATGCAACTACAAGTAGTGCGTAAGCATCCAAATTTCTATAGCATCCCACCACGTACTATTACGAAGCATGTCATCTCATGTTAAGTCATCGTCTGTGCCGACAGCTGCACCTGTCAAGCAACACCTGCGGCATGGCGGCATGGTGGCTTGACGCGAAGACTGGGGGCCAGCATTTTTTTTTGCATGTGTGGCGGTCCTCTAAGATTGTGACCTTCTGGTTTTGGGATTTCTTTTGTTTTGGAGACTTGGACTGATTTCCTGTGAGACTTTGTTGCTCTTCCTACGGGCTGGCGCTGTCTAGCTCTTGCTGTCTCTACCTTCGCAGGCATGTATTGCTTATCATGTCAAGAGCTTCGTTTCTCAAAGGACGGTACTGGTGGTAATATGAACTCTGAAAGCCCATCCGTAGGATGTTGCGTCCCATCACTACTCATCCTTGCTTCCTGTCGGACAGGCCGAGACTCGAACAAGCAGCGCTTGGGGGAGGGCACTGAAGCCCTAAAAGCTCTGGAAGCCCTCAAAGTCCTGGACAGCTCAATCTCATTGCGTGGTCAGGAGTCGCGGCTGGATCCACAAGCGCTTGTGAGCAGGACCGACGCATTCGTTGGGTCTGCGGTGGAAGCTGTCGAAGGCTTGTAAGGAAGTTCTGGTTCTTCCGCCCGTAGTAACAACCAAAAAGGCAGGAAACTGGGGTAGAAGGCGTAGGGTTGTAGTAGAAATGCTACTGCGACCCACTAGTAGTGTTGGACAGTGATGGCAATCCTAGTAGAAAAGAACAGGCTCGAGGCCATCACTGTGGAGTTGCGCTCCATGTTGGCGGACCTGAATGCTTTCGGCGATGGCTCCTTAGCCGAGGCCCCTCTTAACTTGAAGGTTGAGGAATCGTTATGGCACGGAGGTTCATGGCTTGAAAGCGCTGGTACAGGGATTGTTGAATCTAGCAGGTGTTTCCGGGGCTCGACAGCCGGGAGTAGCCATAGTTTGTGGGCTCGGACCCTTGTGTTGCAATGTCACATGTTTCCAGAAGATCCGCCAGGCGACGCAACTCCTTGCTTCCTTGTGTCATCTAGGGCCAGGTGTGTTCATCGTCCATTCGGGTTATCCCGTGTGTGGCATGAGCGTGGTCGTGTTGTTGGACAAGGCCTGTAAGCTTGTGACGGCATCATGTCATGTCCAATGTGTGTCAGTTTGTCGGTATTCCGCGCATTCGGTGAGATCATCGATCACGGCCTTGTGCCACGTTGCAGCTCTCAGTTTGCACATTCAGCTGTGGACGAATATGGCAGCAGAGCCCTTTTCCTTTGGCAGGGTGTGGAGCAGCACGTGGCCGTGCGGTCCTCGGGTACTTGCATTCGGCTGTTGCTAAGTCGGTTTGTCTTGGTGTGCCGTTAGTTAACCAATCTGACTGGCTCCACAGTCGCGAATGATTCTTGCATTGGCCGCGGCTCAAGCTTTGTTTGTTTTCTTGTTTCTGATGTTTCCGGTTGTTTTGCGTCAGCGGCAGAAATTCATTGGCTGTTCAGTCGAGCCTTCACGGCCTTGTCAACGCATCATTTGCAGACTCTGGCAGGCTCTTGCGGGCCAGCTTGGCAAAGTTCCGCGTCCTTGGCTCAGTGAGTCGCAGGTCGGAGGGCCTGTTCCTACTGAAGGTTCCAATCGAATAGCTTAGACTGAAGCTTGTTTCAGCTGAGACGGGTATCACTAAGGTTTCTCCAGGGTCCTGGGATAAGGGCTTATGATCTCAGTCCAGTTGCAAGAAACCCGAGCATAAGATGTTCGGCCCCTGCAGGGGGAAACAAGATGCTTGATGAAGGGCCTCATTAATTTCCAAAACTATTTTGGGTTCCTTGCTTGAATTCTAGTGTAACAGACTCCAAAACCCTACTCTAATCATCCAGGCCCCTAAATGAATTACGTTGGGCGGCTTAGGCCTCGACTCGACTCGTTAAAGCTACGGGCTCTCATCATGGGTTTGGGTTCAACAGGAGGCCAAGAACTGCCCATATTGGGGTGAAATACACTGGTGTATTTTACGATTATGTTTAGAAGCCGCCTAAATTGCAAATCCCGAGCACTGAGCAGAGCGAAGTGACCTTGCCACTTTGCACGGGCACCCCTAAGCATTGCGCCGGAGTGGATTGGGTCAATTGCTTACTTGTTGCCGGCGAGTACGCAAGTAGCCTGCAGCTAATTATGCGTGCGTGTCAGGGTCAACCAGCGGAAGTTAAGCCGGATGCTTCGCAGCACGGTCTTCTAATCGCGCAGCGGCGCAATCTTTCTGCCAATCAAGCAAGCTCTCCCATAGCTCCTTAGAGACATGAAGCGGCTGTTGTGCTGTTCGGGAAAGCAGAGGCCCGGAGCTGCAGCGAGGGATTTCGAGGAGGAGGAGTTTGATAGCTCGCTCCAGGCAGAGCAGGGGACCTTGGAGGAGATGCCTCGGCCGCGGCCACCCAGCCCAGTTCAAGTCGTGGAGCCTTCAAAGCTCGAGGCTTCCTGCGAGTCTTCTCGATGCAATGTCCCTGAGCCGAAGTTTTTTGGGGGGCTTTGCGAAGAGATCACCATCCGACTACTTCAGCCCAACCGACCTCCGACCCAGCTCAGACTCAAGCCGGGTGACACCATCCTCCAGGTCAAGCGGTCGATCCCCTTGCAGGTGAAGGAGTTCAGAAGAGCTGACCATCGGAATCTGGAGCTCTTCAAGGGTGCCGGATCTTGGTGCCTGAAGTTGAACTGCAGAACTTTGCAGCAGTATGGAATCGGACCTGGCGACGAAGTGACCGTCGTGCCAAGCCTGGTTGGGTCTGCAAGTTTCGATTCAGTTCCCTTTACTCCTTTTGAGGACGTACCCCCCGAGCGACTGGCAGAGATCCGCGACAAAGCCACGGCTCAAACGAGTTCACTCGAGCCTTTTGCGCAGATGGCCTTTGAGCGGCGGAAGGCTCTGATTGCTCATCAGGATTTCATAGCTGACCGGATCGCCAGCATGTCCAAGGAACAGTGCGAAGTGCTACTCCGGTTCTGGGAGGAAGGTTTGCCATATGAGCCGCCCTACCTGGACAGGTTTTGCGAGCAGATGGCGTCTCACTTCATCGACGAGCTGGCAGACGACGCAATCCAGCTGGAGGGCTTAGAAGCGCAGGAAGCAGAAGCGCTCTACAACGCCTTCTTGCTGAAGTTCCATGAGAAGTACGACAAGCTTCCGAAGCCAGCAAGGCTGCAAGATGGTGCCGCTTGTTTCTGCTGCATCCAGAAGTTTGCCGAGGACATGCAGGCTCGCTTCGATAGACTCCTGGAAGAGGAGGCCATGCATGAGAAACAGCAGTGCCCAAGGCACGGCTGAGAGTGCAGCGTGAGCTGACTCGGTCAGTGGAGAGTCCTCGCTGGCTGGTCCAGTTCAACAGAATGCAGGGTGACTAAGAGCATGCATGCGACCTGCATGCGAATTCGAGTGCGCCTTGCTGTGGAAGAAACACGTTCGCGACATCTCTTGTCCATTTGTATCCCTGGGCTGCAAAGCAGTTTCCGAGAATAACTTGGGCCAGTGGGACCATGCCAAAAGCCAGCGCTTCATTACGCCGGACCCGAACCTGCTCCCCCATTCTTCTTCTCGTACTGTTTCTTGTGGTTTTCTCGTTCTGTTTCTTGTGGTTTTCGTCTGCCTCGGTTTGAGCAACCATGTTATAGAAGCGCATTGCCTGCTCGCGATGACTTGATTTCAGTGCATCCGAGTGATTGCAAGCCTGTGCCCATCAAAAGCCCTAAACTTTAAGCCTCAACTTTGAAGAACATCATCTGGCTGGTCTGAGTTTGAGAGCAGTCCTCAACCTTTGACCTCGCGTGGCTGTGAGATTCGTCGAAGGCGGTTCGGAGCTGCCGCAAGCCTGTGTTGGCGCAGCTCGGGAACCCAAGTGCCAGACAGAGAGCTGCAACGCTCGTGTGTTGCTCTCTTGCAGGCGTTTTGGCTGCCGTGGTGGTTACCAAATCAAAGTTCTTTGGATTTTATTGGTTTTGGTTTGTTCAAGCTGCATTGGAGGAGTCGACGTTTGAACCACGACTGAGTCACTACTGCTTGTGCGTGTGTGTACTTGCAACAACAAAGCGAGATCGAACGCGGACAACCAGGACACAAATCATCGCAGCAGTTATACTACGTAGTGGTGGTGCTTCAACGTATGTAATGCGTATGTAATGTCACTCTCATCAGTTGTAATTTGGGTTCAGCTTCCGTTCGATCCTTCGTTTGGTTCCGGTTTGGTTCCACATTTTCAGCATGACATATGCAGCCGCATGAACATATTGACGGCATATTGAGCATGCCAGGTAAGTCAGGTCATTCCAGCTCTGTGATTTAGGGGTAATTAAAGTGACTAATGTGCCTTGCGATTTGTAAAGCCAAAGCCTGGAGTGCTAAGACTTCGGTGCGAACATTTAGGGAAGAGGTGCTAGCTGCAAGTAGAGAACACGATCCAAAGGTGGTAGGATGTTGCGCCTGAGGCAGACACACTTGTTCAGCTGCTGCGCCCCCGGTTCGCAATGCGCAATGCCCCAAGCCCTCCATGCACCCTTAGTTAGCCGGTTAGCCCCCTAAGTGCTCGTTGTAGCAGGCATGATCAGCAGGCCGGGCACGCACAAGCAGTGCACTGGGAGATTGCCCTGACAACCCTTGATTAAGGAATCTAGTTTACTTGTTTGAGTTACCGCAGGATCCGGTAGTTCACGCCCGTGTCCGTCTTTACAGTGGATGGTGTGCTCTTCCGACACGGGGAGAGTCTGTCAGGGTCGGGCAATTTCATCGAAATTCGTCGGAGGCCTGCCTGATATGACTTCAAAAAGTAGTGGCCCCATAGTCGTGAACCTTACATGTATGAAACATCGTGCAGGCCGCTTCAGTTTGGGCTTCAGCAGAAATGCCCATTATTCAACTTTCTAGTGCCAAGTACCAACCCAAAGGATCGCAATTGGACAAAGCCGGGATCCCTAGGCCTAGATCCAACAGTCCACAAGCTACAAGCCCGGCAAGCCCGTAGATCCTACACAGAACATAGACGCCCTATGCGAAGACAAGTCCCGAAAACACTTTAATCCGCATCTCAATCCTTTAAGTCCAGGGGCCGTCCAATGTCTATACCTCGTATCGAATCTACGGCTCAAATCAGCGTGTTTGGATGTTGGTTCGAAAGGAACGGAGCGACCCTCGTTTAAACACATGGAAGTCACGGATAATCATTTTCCGAAGCCGAGTATGATCGAACTTAATTGAAGCCGCTGCCTTAATGATGCTTGTAGGGTCGCGGCTCGCACTTGCTCCCCAAGACATGATACGTATACCATTGACCATATCCTCGGTGTGACATGTAGACCCTGCAAGCACGGAGCCAGATCCCATGTTTGGGGGTCGTAGTGTCCGGCTTAGATAGTACCATCCAGCCAGCCCGTAGACCCGGGAGCACTCGCACCGATCTTTACCAGTCGAGGTTGAACTTCATCTTTGAGCAGGTCTCTGAGTCTGCCACCTACAATGCCGAGCCCCTGGGATGTTTTTGACACCACTGCGTAGCGTCTTCAGCTCGGCTGCTACAAGCGTGATGATGCCCGCCGTGAATGTCAGTCTTCTGGTCCGATATCGAGAATCGTTGATACTGTATCTGCTTGTAGTGTTTCCTGTAGGTTCTTAGGACGAAGCCCGTAGAGGATTGCCTGTTGCCCAGGTATTTCTGGCCCTAAACCTTAAGCCTTAAGTTTTACAGGCATCCTTGACCCCTAAACACTGAGCCCGCAGTCGAAGCCCTTGATGCTGTGAGCCTGAGGTGGCGCGGCTGGGCGTTGGCGGGGTGCTCAGCTGATCGAGCCATCTTGTACTGTACCATGAGCAAGTCACAGTTGTTTCTGAAGAAGACTATGGGTCTTCCTCTCGGCCAAGCAACCAAAACAGAGCCAATTACACTCAATACTTTGATCCAAGGCTTCCTTTTGCAGGGAGCGAGTCAGCTGTCCTGGCGTGATGTTGCTTGCAAGCCAGTTGCAAAAGGGTGCTTGTCAATCAAGGAGTGGAGGGAGATACTGTTTTGAAGGCCCTATCAAGAGAATTCGAAAGCATGGTCAGAATTAAGAGTCATGGTAGCGAGTCTAGTCGTAGTCGCAGTGGAACAAAGCACGATGTATGGCAACCACATTTCCAAAGTCAAACCCCAGCGTCTGCGCGCAGCCCGTCGCTCCGGTCACGAAGGAGCACGAAAGATGTTGGTGCCTGGTGGTCCGTGCTCTTTCTGTGGTTCTTTGAGTACTGGTAGATCCTCAAGCTTCAGGTCAATCGGGCATTTGGACTTCAGGCGTTCCGTAGCTGTACGATTTGTATGAAACCAATATGAAACCCAGGACTAATCCAACCCAAGAGGACTCGGCCCTTGACAAAAATGTGCTGCTGCAAAGCCAAACCCCCAAATGACTCGAGGCCTTAAACAAAAAAGCACCCGCGAGGTGGAGCCCATGACTCTCAGTCGGGCCTTCCTCGCTTCCTCTCCGCCTTGGCCCGGACCCCTAAAAAACTGAGTCTTAATCGTTTCGCTCTAGCTTGGCTCTAACTCTGGCACTGCCATCATGACGAGTGTTTTGTTCATTTTGGTCCTGGTTTGGGCATTGGGCTGCTTGGTTGTAGCACTTTTGGGCGACAGCACTCTGTCTTGCTAGTACTGCGATGATGAACTAGCTATCAGCCTTAGCCGCCTACAGGGTCCACTGTTCGCGGAAGCTCTCAAAGTGAAGCTGAGTTTCGGTGGACAAGGAGCATGTAACCCTCCGCCGATCTAAGGACGGGTTCCCTGCATCTGTGGGCCTCGACATGATTCGTGCCACGACCTTGGCTCTGTGGGTTCTGCTTACTACCTGTGCTGCGGCAAGCGTCGCGCGTTGAGTACTCCGGGCGAGTTGCTGCGAGCCTGTTGAAGAAGGGGGTGGAGCTGAGGGTGTCTGCCATTTTTGCGGTTTGGAGGTTGAGGGGCTCTGGGTTTAGAGAAGTGCTTGCGAACCTTGGCTCTTCTTAGTTTGAGCATGGCTTCTTATTTCGCCTCTCACCCCCCTTTAGCGGCTTTGTCATGATTGCTATACTGCTTTCAACTGCTTTCATGTCTCATGATCGGGTTAGATTACCGTGCATAGGTTTCCCCCTGAACTTCCACGAAATCTGCTTCACGGGTTGTGAGTTTGCGTTGCCGGATGGTGACGTTCAGACAGCACATGGTACAGCAGCTTGCTTTCAACGACCTGGAACACTGTGGCAGTGAGGTAGTGAAAGGCTTGTGAGGTCGCATGGTGTGGGGACGGAGCAATTTGCAAAGTACTCGCTCCGGGATGCTCCGGACACTTGACCGATGTGTTGAAGTTGAGCGGAGTCTTGCCCGAAGCCTTGCACATCAATAAGTTCAACAATCTCTCCCTCTCTCTCTCTCGCTCGCTCTCCCTCTCGTCTCTCTCTCTCTCTCT
>CAJNJA010009953.1:0-40837 GCA_905231915.1 Symbiodinium necroappetens | reverse complement strand
GTAGTAGTAGTAGTAGCAGCAGTAGTAGTAGTAGTAGTAGTAGTAGCAGAGTAGTAGTAGTAGTAGTAGTAGTAGTAGTAGTAGTAGTGGTAGTAGTAGTAGTAGTAGTAGTAGTAATAGTAATAATTGTAGAAATAATAATGATAGTAGTGATTGTTATTATAGTAATAGTAATAGTAATAACAATAGTAATATAAGAATAGCAATGAGAAGAAAAATAATAACAACAATAACAATGGCGTGTCGGGCTTCGGGCTTTTCGTGTTTTCCGTTTTTCGCGTCCACCTCTGCGCCTCCGCTTAGCTGAGCCACACAAAGCTTTCCACAGCCCAAGATAAAAGCTCTACCCTCGCTTGTGCTCGGTGGCTGATGTCTATCCCGGCGAGGAGCTTCGAGAGGAGTTTCCGGGCTGCAGGAGGCCCAGGCGGATTGAAGTGAAGAGGCTTGTTGCTGTTCAGCCTGTCGAATTTAAGCTTCAGAAATGGACATGCAGTGAAATGCAAGGTGCAAACTTAGAAATCCCAGCCGAAGCAGCAAACTGGTCAGTACAAAGCCCAGACAGAGAGCTTTGCCTTGCCTTGCGGCTTTTTCGAGTCTTCGATCTGTGAGCCTCCCGTCTGCCAGGACTCCGAGCTGCGGAACTTCTTCGAAAGTAGCGGCTTCATCAAACCCCGCCCGGCGCCTGCGGCAGGGATCTCGATTTTGTCGTGAGGGCGCCTGTCGGGAGCAAACATTGCACACTTCGGATCCAGGGAATCCAGGGCAGTGGAGGTGCGAGTGGAGCATCATCCTCTCCAGGCCACGCCATGATTAGCGTGTAGGTCGGCACAAGCAGCCATGCTCTCACAGTGCTGCTGCTCTGCCAGCTCCGGTGAACGGTGTGCAGTTCACCCTCCCCGAGGCTTTGCATTTGCAGGCCTTGACTCGACCTCGAGAAAAGGAAGACATTCTGCCTTCGGCTTCGCAGTGTGGTCGTGGCAGGAAAGATTGCTGACTGCCTTCAAGAGTGCAGACTTTCAGCAGAAGCGACGTGGCTGGCATTTTAATGGAAAGGCTGTGCATGGGTGCTTACCGAGGTTGCAGCGCTTGCAGCGACAATACCCTCAGCCATGAGCTGAGCTTCGTTGCTTTCCTTGCTGAGCTGCAAGGCAAGATTAGGATGTGCAGCACAACACACGAACTTCAATCGATATTCCTGCATGAAGGTTGCCTGGACTAGAAGGTTGCAAGGTATGGTGATCAAGGGCACGTCAGCGTTGTTGGCTACAAGCCCTATATATTATGTTCCATTTGCTGTTGTGCTCTGCTTGTACTCGCTTGCGGTCCAGGCGAAAGCTGAGAGGACATAATGTCCGAGCCTTACCTTTGAAAATTGTCCTATTACTTCGAGTCCGCTGGTCTGTGGGGTCAACCCGGAAGTGCTTGAAGAGAACTTGTGTTGCTCGAGCTTTTCGTCGTCGCTGATTTTGCATGCAAGGACGGAAAGGCATATTTCGAGGCGTTCGAGGCGTCGACAAGCTGCATTACATAAACCCGTGTGCGCCTCCGTCCGTCATGAAGGTGCTTGTCATGACCGTGCCAGCTTCCCATTTACTGGCCGAGCTTACATAATTGGGATTGGACAAACAAATTCTGCCCAAGGTATCACAGAATATTGCCGGCTCATGGATTGCAAGGCGACTGGGAGGGAGTTGGGGCCTCAGCTCGTTGTGTTGACAGGCAGGTGGGGCACCTGCAACCGTGCAGAACTTATCACGGGCGCTTGTGTCAGTGCCATTTCCCGGATGATTGAACTGGAGACGCAGACTTGTTTCTTTCAGAAGCATGACTGAGCTTCCGAATCAGCCTGCACAACACAATCCACCAAATCGGGTCTCGTACATCAGGGCAACCACTCTGGAGGTCGGAGAGATGTTCATGCGAATCGAGACTGCAATGCGCAATGGCAAGGCGGACTTGTTTCTGTGTGCCATTCAAACAAAGTCTCTAGAGGAAAGTCAGCGGCTGCAGGTCAAGAAACAGCACGAAGAGATCAACACTCTTCTAGGGCTGTCCATGGCTTTGGCCAGATGGTATCCTGAGCGCACACGCCTGGTGTCCATTCAACATGTGCCAAGGCCACGTGAAGCCAAGCTGGCTCCTTCGCGAAGACAGGACTGGTGTCGAGAAGCTCACTGCGATGAAGGAACAGCCCCGTTTTTCTGCAGGCTACTTTTAGCTTGCATCATGTCCTAAACTACAAGAGAGTTCGCACACTTTTTTGGGCGGTTCGTTTGTACTCGGAGTCAGCCAGGGTTTGACTCTTCGAGGCATCGTATCTTCGCCAGCAATAGCCAGCCTCCATGATAGTCTAGGCCATGTCGCGAGGCTTCGTAAAAGGAGGATGGATGATTATTATGTGGGCAAGGAGAGTCGGAGAACCAGAAGCATGCAGCCATGCAGCCATTCTCAAGCCCAAAAGGAACGTTGGATGACCGTCCTCCGTGTTTGCACTTGAGAGCAGTTATCAGGACCTCTTCGTCTACTGCCCAGGCTGGCGGAAGCGGCAAGTGTGAATGCGGCAGCAACGAGCCAGTTTTCCATGGTTTTCCCATAACTGCGAGGAGCCGACGGAGGTGTGCCATCCTTCTCCCTGCATGTGGTCGAGGCTGGTGGCCTGTTGAAGTATGCCTCCAATGCGGTCTGCACAAGTCGGCATTGAGGACGAGGATCTCGACCAGGCCAGCTTTGGTTTCTTACGGGCTTGCCGACAACGTCTTGTTTTCCACAGAGGAGACACAGAGGTCTCTTCGCACACGATGTGAACAACTCGAGCATTTTGCGTGGCTGTGACACATGCTCAATACCCTCCGAACTTCTCTGTGGTGTTTGTCGGCGTGGGTGCGAGCCGGCAGCAACAATGTGGGACTCTCCCAGGGCAAGACGAGGCGGAGTCGAGCTGACGTGTGCCTGAACTTAAGCACATGCTGTTGGGCTGCACATGTTCAACTACTCCAGCTCCTCGGTCGGTCCAACACCCAAAGCCAGTAAGCAAAGAAGCACCTTTAAGAGTCGGATGTACTATGTGTGCATGTTTGCTTGGGTGGGAGTCAAATCAGAGAGGGCACAGAATGCGGCGCGATGGTACTTTTCCTTGGTTGCTGCAGTTTACAGAACCGGCTGGAACCATGCCGGGGTTCTGCGTTTTTGGCTGCCAAAGGCACACGAGTTTCTCGTGGAGGAGGAGCAGCGAAGTTTTGTCTCGAATGTCCTCGAAGACGACCTGTCTTGAGTGAACTGAGGAGGGTGAGCTTCGAGCTACGATCATGAGCACAAAGACCTGGTTATCGGCTCAGTATGCACCTCATGAGCCGACGGTCAAAATAACATCCAGTGTCATTTGTTGTGTCGGTAGGTATCTGGTGAGAGAACGTGCTCTGGTCCGATCCGCTGCTGATGTGAAGCCGTGAAGCTGAGATTTGCACTTGTAAGCTGGTGGTACGGCCGAGCAGGTGTGCATTTCTTACGACAGCTCAGCAGATGTGTGGAAGGTCAAGAGTTTTGGGGGAACGTGGTGTTGGACAGCGCATACTCGGTCACAAGATCCTACATGATGCAGCCGGCAGGCTCGGGTCGCTGACAGGCTAAGGCTTTTGAGTTTGCTGCTTCCATATGCTGCATAGGTGGCTACAACTTCACGAAAGTGAACTGCGAAAGCTGGGAAATGCCCCGGAGGTGGAGCTAGCAGATTTTCAGTCCAGTCATCGACAGAGCATCTTGCAGGCCTGGGTTCACTTTGGAGTGGGGCGCGAGCTTCTGGTGAAGCAGTAAGAATGAAAGCCAGCCAGCTTGGATTGATGATAAGACCGTGATGCTTTGGCAAAGCCAGGCTCGTTTTCCAGTGTGGGTACAAACATGCACCTTTGTGCCAGCTCCCTTTCACATGCGCTCACCTGGTCTCTGTTTGCTCTGGACGGCGAAATCTGTGGTCACGTCGAATGGACTTTGAGGAGTTTACCCGAAGCTTGTTTTTCGACAGAAAGCCTTAGGAATTTCAGCACCTCTCTTTGGCAGCCGTAGTCGTACCATGTTATTCGATTCAATGATCTTTCACGGGCTTCGGTGCAACTTATAAACAGCTGTTCTTTGCATGTGTGGCCCCGCATGGCCTTGGACGCGTGTATCGACGCAGCGTTTGGACCCCAGCATGTGGACCTGACTGAACATTGCCGTGCTGCATCGCTGGTGACCACCCAAATGAACTGAGCTGTCGACAAAAGGTTCTGCGAAGGCGCTGAGAACGCTTCCGTCTAAGCAGCCATGGACAGTAACGATCGGACCTTATTCTTGTTGAGACTGAGATAGATCCTGCCTGGTATGCACCTGTCAGCAAAAGGCCGTGATCCACGTGAGGGACAGCGGAGTACCTGCAAAGTTTTACTCAAGTGGTTGTCTGCGATGCAGACATGACGTTCCGCTTGGACCCTAGCCGCAGGCTTCATTTAGGACAGTGCTTGATGCTGATGGCTGAAGATGTCCAGTGAGGTTCCAGCATCTTTGCAGACAGGCTGGGTATCACGGAGCCAGACGGACGACAGATCAGTCAACCTGCCAGGCAGCACATCGCAAGCGACGACAGACACAGGTTGCGAGAAGCTTGCATGCTGCCGAAGAACAGTTCCTGTCGAGTTTTGGCAACTCCCTCCGTTCTGTCATGCAGGCTCGAAGCTGTCCAGAACCCAAAATGCACCCATCCCTGATCGTAGCCGTCTTCGCCTGATATGTGGACTGAGGGCAAATCGGTGTCAGCTTCGCAGGTCGCAGGCATCTGTGGCAGAGTTTGCTGTGCTGCGTCATTCTGGTGTAAGCCGTCTATTCCGCAAGCAGCCTACTGCTGGTTGATAAAGGTCCTAGGGCCCAATATTTTATTTTGGGTCCAGGTTTCTATTTCAGCTGCTCTTGGAAGGGTCTCCTGGATTTTATTCAAGAGTTCGGGGGGCGGGACATGTTAATATAGGCTGTGATTGGGTGGTCGTGATAAGTTATGTGTACAGGGTCGGTTCCTGGATTTTATTTCCACTCTTGGGTGATTGTATTTGCGAGGATAAGCCCGGAAGTCATTCGGGGTTTGGGGGGCATGGGAGAGGTGTCAGAAAAGGTACCTGATCCTTCGATGTCGGTTTATCCTATCATGAAGATGCAGAAATCCCAGAGTGTCGCATATTCACATGCCAAGGGGGCGTGAGCTGTGTTTGGGTATGGCAGTGTGCTCGCATCGCAGGGGCAAGAGGC
The DNA here is from genome assembly GCA_905231915.1 of Symbiodinium necroappetens. Taxonomy (NCBI): domain Eukaryota; class Dinophyceae; order Suessiales; family Symbiodiniaceae; genus Symbiodinium; species Symbiodinium necroappetens. The sequence continues at coordinate 35,566 of CAJNJA010009953.1, read as the reverse complement.
CCAATGGAAGCTCGCACAAGCATTTGCGGACTGGAACGACCTGAAAGGTTGGTCACGTTTTCCGCCGTGAAGGATCTTAGATTCTGTGGGTTCGCTGAACCGAGAAAGATCTGGAGCATACAAGCATCTTTTTCGCCAAATGAAAGACCTGACACATTGATCAGCTTCCAGTCTGCTCGTGTAAAAACTATTGTGTATTGGCTTTCACCGTCCTGGCCCGGTGGCAAAGGCCGGCACAGAGGGCCAGACCTACTTGCTGCATCACGAAATTCCGCGTGACGAAGCATCGGCTCGGACAAGGCAACCGAACCAACGGCGCGTGGATATTACGTAAATGCATTCTCGGCATACAACTGAATCACACATGCTGCTCTCCATGCTTCCCGGATGTTGAAATGAAGTTTGGCGCGCCTGGATTTTATTCTGGTTCGTCCCTCGTTGTTGGGCCAGGTCCTCTTGGACTTCATCCAGGATTGCTTCTTCTCCCCAGTTTGCACCTCAGCAACCTTTAGGGTTGCTACATGTTACGAGGAATATCTACCAATTCTACCATGTTTCGAACGTCAGGAATCCGTGTCGCCTGCCAGGAATAAACACCAGAAGCACCGACCCCTGGGTCGGTACGCCTGGATCCTATTTTGGGCGTTTGTGGACCTACACCTCCCCGGCTGCTTTCCCTGGCTGCCCCGACACTTCCGAAGCCAGCAGCCACCGGCCGAAGCAAGATCAATTTCAGAGGCCCCAGATTTGATTCCCGGCTGCATCCCTGACTTTGCACAGCCTTGTCCCCAGGGCTGGCAAGTGTTGCTGGACTACTGTCTAGAATACTTCGAATGTCAAGAACAGCTGGACATGTTTGGGCGAATCTGTTGGGAATAAATACCACGGGTGCCGATCCCCGGGTCGGTGCGCTTGGATTTTATTCCGTAGCCGCTTCTTTCCACAAAGGCTCGCTCGTGTAAAATTCAGGGGCACCGACCTGGGAGTAGGGCCCACTTGGATTCAATTCAGGTGTGCTCTCTCACAGCCACTGCACTGCGCCCTTGCAGATCGGAAGCATTTAGGAGCTCCTTGCCGACCTCGCCATCTAGCGAACCTTTCCAAGCAAGACAGGTCAGAGGCGCAACAGTTCAGGGCAGAAAACCACGGGGCTCGATCCTGGATCCCCTTCCAAGTCCGCTTCGCCGTTCTTGTCCGTGCCGGCTCGACCCGTTGCGATCTTGTCCAGGCAAGACATCGGAAGCTGAGCAGCACCACCTGGAATGCCATTGCTCGCCTCGATCTGTCGCGATCCTCTCCAAGAAGACATCAGAATCATCGGATAAGGATGCCGAAACCAATGCATGCAAACACCATGCCACTCTGGAGAATCTACCTCGCCCTCAGCCGAATAGGACGAAGCCCGAAGTCGGCACTGTTTCCGAAAAGCCTGCCTCGTCCAACACGCGCATCGCGTCAGAAACTTTGGATTGAAAAGAGACGTGGAATGCATAACTGCATAACAGACAATTTCCAACCCAATTCTTGACATCATCTTCTTCAGCTGTTTACCTTGTTGGGGTGGCAATAAAATGGAAGCTAGCAATTGGTGGGCACAGACATGCATCCAACACTCTCTGTTGATGTACCCAACCTGCCCCCCTAGTCGCGCCTGAACCGTTCGACAACGGGTCTGAGGGTGTATATTTACCAACTCATCCACATCCATCTCCAGCATCATCCCTGCGACCTTTGGGATTCGCGACGTAGCCACCTCCAAGGCTGCAAGTTTTGATACGACACATGACCCTAACCATTGCTGGAGCCTTCAGCGAGGAATCCCACTCAAGCTCCCCATTCTCAATATTTGCTGATACTGGTATGTTATCATGGGCAAGATCATGCGTCTCCACCACGCAAGCTAACGCATCGTCATTTGCACAATCCTTGCCGGAAGACGTTAACCGTTCAAGCCAAGAGGTCGCACTATGCAAACGAGATCCGAACGCAAGATGATGAAGAGCTTGGCTTTGCTCTTCGGTAAGTGATTCGTGAGAAAACTCACACCTTGACTCGTACTTACAGAACTAGCATCCCGAACTGATGAACACCTTGATGCAAGACTTCTCGAAACTCCATGTTGCGCTGCCGATACATCCCTTCCACGTAAGCCACGATTCCAACCCACAGGTGTGCTTGCGACTCCAAACACTGCTGGATGGTTTCCCACTCCTCTCTGGTGGCAAGCACCCATTCATCATCGGTCTGCACTCCTGACGAGCTGGAGACAGGACCAGTGCTTCCCACCGATTGATTAACAAGCGCTAAAACCCCGACCTCGCCAGGTTACCCGAAACGGACTGACCGAACCTGCGCATGCAACAGAACCACGTCTTTGCAGCCGCCTCCATCACCCCAGGATTGGTGACGACGGTACCTTGCAAAGCCATGCTTTTTGCTGCTGCGAGCCCTTCCTTGACGCTCCTTACGCGAAGTTGCGACCACTGATGCTCCCAACCCCGAGCGCAGAAGCCGTTGATAGAGGTGACGCGTTCGGGACGGGTTCGGGTAGCTAGGCCTACTATCTACACCTCTAATCTCTAATCAGTTGAAGCCCCTGATGTTGCACCCATGTACACCCGCGTACCCAAACGCTTTTGCAGCTCTGAATAGCTCGCGTGCAAACCTCTTTCTGTATCACCGCCAAAGCGTTGGCCACACGCTTCAGCACCGGCGAAATCCGGGAAACACTGCTGAAGAAATGAATGAAGTCGGGTTTGCAGGCTCCCTACTGTCACTCAGTGGTTCCTCAACATGTTCTTGGATTGAGATAGACATCTCTTGAGCTAGCGCAACCGTATTAATTGTTTTCAGAAGATTCCTTGCACCCCGACTGCCACGCTCCAATAATGCACTGCCTATCTCAGCTGCAAACAAAGCTGATCACGATAAACATGCTGTGTATCGCCTGCGAAACTCGACAAAGGCACCCTCTGTCTTTTTGTTTGGTTTTGACGGCTGCGGAATGCCATTATCAAGACAGGGAATGGCAGCGGAGGGAACAGCAATACTGGCAAGCTGGCAACGTCGGTGCTGGCAAGCAACACTTTCGGCGACGACCCTAAACCACTGCTAAACCCATTTAGGTGCGAATCCTCTTGACGTCCAGAGTCTACAGCAACACGATTCGTTGAGATCTAAGGTTGCCTCTCTATGTACAGATGGTTGCATGTGCACGAATCTCCTTTTTGGCAACGTGCTCAGCAAGCTTCGTCGGCATGACGCCAATCCTCCACGAATGGTTCAACCACGCTCACAGGTTTGCGACTATGTCCCAGAACTAACCCAACCAATGAATCATGACTTTCCTCAAAAACGTAGGTGCTAGTACACTGGACGTGTGTCATGTCGGGTTCCAACAACTATCGCTCAACATGGCCGATGCTGGACCCTTTTTGTCTGACGCCATCCAAACACCCTGGGTCCACAAGCCAGGACGAGCGACGGAGTCGTTCCAGGATCAGCAGTAGAGCAGCTCTGAGCTTCAAGTTGGACGTGAAATTTCCGGTCAACTGAGTGGCGCAACTCTGAGGTGGAGGAGCGGAGCAATGCGTTGCCATCCAATGCACGGCCATCTCCTTCCCTGCGTCCAGGCTGGTCAAGACGCTTGTGTCCCTGAAGCCCGTCTGTGCCAAATTCACCAAATTGACGTGCAAAAGACAGGGAAGCTCTGCGAGATGTTTGAGATCCACTTTCTCTGACACTAACTGATCTTTCCGACGAAGAATCGCTCGTACTGTCGAACATTTCAGTGCAAGGTGCGCCAAAGGAACGAGGCCAAACACATGGAAGCGAGGCATGGCTTCTCGGAGATCGGAGTCCACAACACCGTAGTGTTGGGCTCATATCCTATGAGCTTCAGCGCAGGCCTTTTGTGAGATTTCCTTGAGCCATGCATATTCCGAACATTCCTCTCAATGAGGATCGACAATCCTGTCCGCATGCTGTTCACGTGGAGACTACATCTCCACTTCCGCTTTCAGTTTTCGAACGAATAAGGGCTACTATTGCCTAGATGCTTTGTTGAGAACCTGAGCAAGTACTACTTTCTCCGCACCCCCATTCCGCCCCTTCCCGCTGTCTATACTACGGAGTTTGCCTACCAGAAGTATGTCGTGAGTTTAGGTCGGAGGTCGGAGCAGATGATGTGCCGCCCCGAGGGCCAGCCTTTTGCTGATGAGGAAACAAAGTGTGGGAAGCAATGTCCAGGTGCGCGACCACGGCGGTCCCCGACACGCTGGTGATGCCGACCGAGATGGAGAGCCCAAGAACAGTTCGGCCTGGTGGCGAGGGCGCCAAGCAAATCTGAGAAGGAGGCAAAGACCGTCTACCCGAACTTCGCACACCCCAACAACAAGGAGCTTGCAAGGGCGGGCTCTCTGTGAGTGAACGCCGCCGTGCCTCGTTGCAGCTTCACGTGTCCTATAGCTGTTCTAGCTGCGACGCGTTCATATGCGCCAAACGTGGTGATATAGGAGTCGAGCTCACGCAGGTGCCCAACCACGACGGCTCCCAGGCACAGTGGTTTTCGAGCATGGCTTGCGTGGGGACCAGCTACCTGGTGGAGCGAGTCAAGAGCAAGAAGCTCCGTGACGTGTGGGCTGCTGAAAAAGAGCTGGGCCAGGCTGCTAGGGCCCAGTGATCAGCCTTCATCGGGACGCAGAAAGGTTGGCTAACTTTCGTGACAGAATCGTGACTCATCACGGAGAGGCACGGGGCAATTTTTCAAGCCGCTCCTCGAGAAGACGCGCTGGGAGCTGCGCACCTTCGGCTTCGGACCATGCTGATTGGGTACTGGTACTGTTGCTTAGAGAAACGGAGGCAATCAAGAATCGGCTGTAATCGTTCCGGTTTTTGGGCAGTCGGCGATACCCGGCACTCCTGGACTCTACGGTGCCGATTTACACAAATTGCTGATGGCATGGAGAGCGGTGCAGTGCAGAAGGCTTTTGCCGAGGTGAATACCTCCACGGCGGTGAAGGAGCCGGGAAAGAAGCAAAGACAGTTGGCGTGCTAAAGTCAGGCAGGTCTGGTCCTGTTGCCGGCGGGCCCGAATGCCTACGTCAACATGCAGAGTTGCACGTTGGGACAATCGTGAGCGAACACCTTCAAGTGCGCGGTGTCGAGGCAGCTCACAAGGTCTGTAACGACTTGAAAGCCCGCCTTGACCGTGCCAAGGCCAAGCTGATCGAGGACCACACTGGCAGCAGCCCTTCTACACGGGGCGCCCACCCCAAGACGGGAGGAAGAGTGAGGAGCAAAACAAGAAGGAGCATGTCGTGGAGCGCCGCGACCTATGGGCTGGAGGAGCCAGAGGACACCCAGCAAGCGGCGCAAGATGACCCAGAATCTCCTGTAACACTTCCAACGCCAGTGAGGCGAGTGACCAGATCACGAGGCAAACCTCAGAACACCGAGTCAGAACCGAGTAGAATGCAGCCTCCCGAGACAGCAGTAAGGCTGCCGTGGAGTCAGCCTATTTGAATGCCTTGCTGCCAGGGGACACTTTATTGCAGAAGAAATGCCAAAGGCAGCAACAAACTGGGCCGATGCCCAACAAGGAGGACCACACCTCGAACCCGTACTGCGCGGAGAACGACCTTTGCAACGACGAACCCAGACCCAGACATCCTCCTCTACCAGACAGGGTGTTCTGAGGAGAACCTGCCGCAAGTGGAGAGATAGATACCCTAGGAAATGAAGATGCCCGACGGCATTGACAGGACGAACGAGCCCATTTCAACGCCACTGGCAAGGTTACGCGATTAAACCATGCTGAAGCACAACAAAAGCTTTCTGGTGCCGCAATTGCAGCGCCCCTGTAATTTTCAGATGTGCAGTGCTGTTTGAGACGTGGCCGCATCACTGCAGGGGCCCCTTGGGCTGCAGGCTGCCGCTGCTTTGGGCCGTGCTAAGCTAAGCTTTGACGGGCGGCAACCGGTGTCATGGATCCATTCCACAGTCAAGGGGGCGCGACGCAGAGGTGATTGAAGCATGCCGACAAGACCCTTAAACGAGGAAGTGGTGGGAATGCTCCCCTACTTCTGGAAATCAGAAGCCCCGCCAAGACATACAGGCCAATCAAGCTGCACGTTCAAAAAAAGGAAGTTGGGACCAGGAAAGGTTTTTTGAAGGGTCCCTGCATATAGATGGCTATCATCCCATACAGCCGACGTGACTTCGCCGCCGGGTTGGCTTCTTCATGTGCTCGCGTGCTTGCTATTCGAGAATGCGTTCTGCCAACGCAGATCAACGTATGTCAACGAGCACCGACGATTGTGCATTGAATCGGGATGCTGTGTCAGCCCAAATCTCTAAATTGCAGAGGCGACAGGTGCCTGCGATGGTCCTCTTCCAAGGCCGGCATCTGTTTGTGTTGATGTCCACGCTAGCGGCTAGCGGTTGCCACCTGGTTGCAATCTGAGTGACGAGGAGGTGGAAGCTTCTCCTTCCGGCGCACGGCTCGGCAATCTCCATGAGGTTCTTTCTTTTGGCACCACATGCTCCTGGAATGACGTCTGCAGGTCCTCGGGACGAAAGACTCTTCGTTTCTTTGAGAGGCATGATGCCATGGTCATGCGGTTTGGGTGATTTTGGGTATGTCGTGGTTCAAGGAGACCGTGGTTTTGCCGGTCTTGCTGACTTGAGGCTCGTCCCTCAGAAACGTACACGTATGTGGACCGAGCACAAGGGCAAAAACTTCGCTCAGGGCACAATGTTCTCCCAGCAGCCGATCCGTTCACTTCTCAGCAAAAGTGTCGGCTCCGGTCGGCTTCATCTTTCAAGTTGAGGTGCAGCCAGAGACCAGCTGGAAAGTTTCGAGGCAGGGCCATGCGAGATCTTTGCAAGTGGTTGTTTGCGCCCTGTGCCCCCGATGGCCCTCGTGTCGTCAGCGTTGGCAGGTCTGTCGTGAGCGCGCTTGAAGCTGGTGTCCTGCTTGATGATTTGATGCTGAGTGAAGCAGACAAGAAGCGGCACTTAGCGACCTGCGAGCAGGCTGGCGAGAAAGTTTTGCTCGAACGGACCTCGCGAAAAAGTTTTGGTCTTGCGAAGCACGCCAACGTAGATGAACTCCGGGCCAGGACTTGCCGGGAGGTTCGTGCTCACCAAATCCTTACGGTTCAACAGCTGAGCACTCGGACCAGAGTCATCGTCTGCGCTGTGGTGATTGTTTGTATTGTGGCAGGAACGATCCGTGCCGAGTCTGTCGGGATCTCCGCCTGTCTCTTAGCGTCTCGAGTCTAGAGTCGAGATGCCGCGGAGTGAGAATGCAAGTATCGATGGAATAATGAATAGATGAACATGCACAAGCAGATAAAGATTCCTTTCTTGTATGGTGAGTATTTCATCATTTGTCGTGCATTGTTCGGGCAAGCCTTTCGTATTCTGTGCATGTCGCACGTTCAGCAGCTTCTTTTTTGACGTATTGTGCAGCAGAGCTCCTGCATGCTGTCAGTTCCAACATGTTCCAACATTGCAGCAACCACTACCCTCAAGAAAGGCTCTTTTGCCTCTGAGCAGATTGTTCCTATAAACCCTGTTCTGGTCCCAGGTGATCGCATGTGATTTTCCTGCGCTTTTGAACAGTGTGCAGTATTTCTGGAAGTTTGTTTGCGTCTTGAGCTAGTGGATTTCCTTCACAAGTTCATCCTACAGGGGGCTCAGTGCTTCTTCGCAAGTTTTCTCCTCCAGGGCCACCTGTGCCGATGCATTCCAGATCATTGCTGTCTAGCCACCGTCACGCTCTTAAGGGTAGTCTCGCAGTCTCGGTGTTTCGTACTGTTATCGCATGTCTCAGTGTCCCAGGGTTCCGCTAAGTTTTCCTTTGTCCCGGCGCCCCAGCGTTTCAGAATCAGTCTCGGAGTTTACAGCTGGCATGCCATAGTCTCAGCCATCCGGTTTCGCTGGGTGCACGTGCCTCGACGTGTAAATGTGTTGGTGTCGTGGATCACCATGCGCTGTCTAAATCAATGTCCTGGTTATTGATGACTTCGTTGCAGTTGCGTCGGTTTCCAGATCATGACGATGTGCCGATATCTCGGAGTGTGTCCTGAACTTAGTGTTCAAATGTTCCGTTGCCTTGGCATCCCGATGTTTCGGTGTGGCGGTGTTCCAGTGCTTGGGTCTCCTGTCGTTTCGGTGCTTCGCCTCGTCCGCGCATCGCGAGATTCCGTCATTGAATCGGTGTTTCCGGTGTTGTGGTGTTGCCGTCTCCCCGTTACCCTTCCTGTGTCCTGTGTTTTGTCGCTTGTGTTTGTGTCCTCAGCTGTCGTGTTGTTTTCACGTTCCAGTGTTTCCAGTGAAGTATCGGTTCCCGCCTCGCACAGGTCGAGTGCGGAAGTCGTGCTGGCAAAGCAAAGCCTGGTCGACATTATCAGGCTGCCCTGCTGCAATGTGGCGTTGGGGAGCAACTTGCAACCCTGCTACTGCTAATGAAAATCAATCATGAATCGAAGGGTTTGGTAACAGTGGTCATTGATTGTTCAGGAACAGACACAAGGATGCTGCGGGACCTGGTTGCAGCCTCTGATGATTGAAGCGCATCTGTACACGCAAGCAGTTCAGAAATCTGTGGAACTGGATTATACCGCAGATCAACAAGCCTCGCCAAATGCGGAGCGGACACCTTTCAGGAGACTAGACGCATTTGTGTGCTGCTGTCTTTTCCAGTGGGTTGTCCCCAGAATGCCGTCAGGTGTCTTCAGGAAGCCCGCAGCCCTTACTTAGCCAGTAGCAGCTTCTTTCATCGTGCGCCACTGTACAGTTGCAGCATGCTGCAGCTCTGTGCAAGGAGCTCTTTCGGCTCTGAAGCCTTTGCACAGGCACGGGCCTGTTCGGCTACGAAGTTTACGGCAGAGTCAGCGATCTGACAAAATAGGTTTGGTTGCCGGATGCATGGTGCGTCTTGTGCCAGCTGAATGATATCCAGGATCGGAGAAGTGCAAGTTCTGAACCACAGGACGTGCACATCCGAGATCCAGGCTAGCAGATGCGGAAATGTGAGCAGGGTAGTTGCAGCAAGCGACCTGGAGGCAGTCCGGCGACCAACTTTGAAGTGACAGGCCACGCGATCGCAACTGAGACTTGAGAGGGGCTGGTTGAGGAGCTTGTGACGAGTGCGGGAACGGGGGAATTCCCACTGTATTGCTGTTTTGCCAGGGCGGGTGTTGCGCTGGCTCTGATGCGGTTCGGGTTGTGGAATATAACGTTCTGAACAACGCCAAATCGCGGCCCAAACCACCAGAGCACAACACTGCATCATGGCGCATCTGATGCACTTCGCGGATGCAAGATTGCTCAAGCATGCTCAAGCCTGCGATTTCTCTGCAGGCCGGGAAGAGGCGCCGGATGACAGCGAGCGTATGGAGGGCCAGGGAGCCATCAAGGCGACGTCGCCCCGCGTGGATCGGCGTGGAGTGTTGAAGACGCAGCGTGTTGCAGACCGAGACATCTGGGCATCCACCGACACCTCGGCAGGTTGCCATGGCAATGCGGCAATGCAGTACTCTGGGATTGAAAGCTTCGAGCCGAGGTACGCATCCAAGCCGATTCCCGGCAAGCCTACTCCCCTGAGGCCCCGAGGAGCGGATCTTCAAACTCCGATGGTCTGGACATGTGCCAGGTGACAGAGGCTCTTCGCGAGCGTGTTGCCCAGAGCCCAGCAAGCGGGAGCGAGCATCAGTTCGAAACATTCCTGAACTTACCGGTCCTATGAACGTGGATTTATTTCTCAATTACAGCGGGAAGACTGCCGAAAGCAACCACCATTCCGGGCTGGGGCGTGGGATGGCCAAGCAGAGGGGCGAGGAGTTTGAACAGAGGACACGTCGGTGAGCTTTCAAGCCCAGAGGCATGCAGAGAGGGTTCTTGACATGCCCTGCACGCTTGCTACCTTTGGGCAGAAAACAAGGCGATGTTGGAGACTTTATTGGCAAAGGGCTCGCCTTTGAAGGTGGCGGGCTGAGCAGGGCAGCCGGGCATAGCATTGCAGCCTGCAATAATCAATCTAGTCTCTGCAGGTTGGCAAGGGACTTCCCCCTCCGAGACAAGACGAGGACACGAAACACGGCATTTCACATGGGCATGCATGTCAGCCTTTCAGTAAGTATTGCCCTGTGACTGGTGAGATTCAAACATATTCAAATCTTGGTCAGCTTCCTTTCGCTTCTTGCTTCTGCCGCGGTAGCAGTGAAGGAATCATCGTCGCGAACACTGAGTGAGGACGCCAGCCCCTAACTCCTGAATGATGGGCATGCGTTGGCTAATGTTGGCTATGATCCAGTGCAGGACTCGGTAGCTGCGCGAAGTGCTCCAGTTCGCACTCCCGTAGCAAGCCAGCGCAGCCGAAGCGTGCGCATTTCCAACCAGAGCAGTTGCTTCGACTCCAAAAGCGGTGGCGGAAGTCCACGCCATGAGGCCTGGGCCTTCGTCCAACGGCCTTAGTGACTTTAGTGCTTGGAGGCATCTCGTACTGCAGGCATCCGACTCCAGTAAGCACAGTGTGGAAAAGATGGGGAAGGCAAACTGCGTAAACTTCATGTCCGGCTCCGCAAGTCGACCTCGCAGGCGGACTCTGAAGGAACATCCGACATCGCTGAAGGCCTTGCTCCGCGGATAGTTTCAGGAATTTCTGTTGCTCTGAGTAGAGCGTGGAATGTCGTGCGGGGTCTTGCAGGTGAAATAGCTCCAAAATCAGCAGCGGAGCAAGGAGGCAGCTGTGCTCATATCTGCATGGCAAATCATCCAGTTCTCAGTTCTCACCATGGACCAGCACATTTCACTTAAACAGAAGCATTCGCAGCACCAGAATATCAACACAACGCCTCGCAGCTGCCCCTGGGCCTGACAGAGTCACTCCTTCCACAGCCTTGCTTGCACCTCTGAGTCTTAATGGATTCTCAGCAGCACAGTCTGCTCCCTCCGATGAGCCAGCTACGTACCTATACCCTGAGAAAGATCTATAGGGCGGGCTGGCTATAACTCCTCGCACGTGTCCCTCCTGCGCCAGATTCATAAGAAAAGCATACGTTGTTTCAGGAATGGCTGCGCTTGACACGTCAGCGTGCAACCTTACCTTTCTCACTAAAGTGCACAACTACTCCTTCAGAGTTCCAAACTGGCAAAGAGACAAGGGAACTTGTCTCAGCAGCTCATCCGTAGCTTCGCGAAACAACCTGACCTGCAAAGCCTGGACCTGCCTGTGCGGGCAGACCTACCTGTGCGAAGGCCGCCGCACGCTTGTGGCTTGCACGTCTCAATCCCTTACTGTAAGCGCTCTCACTCCTCTTGACTCCCTACCTTCACCAGAAGCTTCACTACCCATTCTTAAACCTACTCCTTCTCTACTACGAGGTCTGTACAAGCCAAAGCCCTCAGACTCAGTAGTCCTTCCACCCTCCTGACGAGCATATGCCAGCTCTTCGCTCAACGATTCTGGGCCAGCAGCTGCTTGAACCGAGTCGTTCCCATCGTTCCGTCCTGCAGCAGCTCCGGCTCCAGCTTCAAGCCCAGCATGTTGTCAGGGCTCACGTCGAGATGAGACCTCAGCTCCTCAGCTGGCTCCCTCAACGGACATGTACTCGTAAGGAGGTTCCAAACCGTCGCAGCCTTCCAGCAGCTCTCTAGCTTGAGCCTCCGGAGACCTCACCCGGTCTCCCTCATCCGACCACCAGGACTCATCAATTGACTCATTTCCGGACCGCCATCCAACACGGAAACTTGAGCTTCCACCTCAGTTGGGCTTACGCTCTCGCCCTAAGGATAAAGCCTGCATGGCTGCATAGGCGGCTTGTACAATCCTTGCAGCACTGCACGCCCTCCAGCCCTCCAGCCCTCCAGCTTGCCAACCCTCCAGACTGACTGCAGCCCTCCAGCCCTCCAAACCTCCAGCCCTCCAGAGAAGGAAATGGAAGGAATGGAAGGAGCGGATGGATGGATGGATGGATGGATGGATGGATGGATGGATGGATGGATGGTTGGATGGACGGACGGATGGATGGATGGATGGATGGATGGATGGAGGAATGCTTGAACGATTGAATGAATGAACGAATGAATGAACGAATGAATGAAGGAACAAATGAACGAACGAACGAACGAATGAAGGAATGAAGAATGAAGGAATGAAGAATGAAGGAATGAAGGCATGATTGCATGAAAGAATGAATCAATGAAATGAATCAAATGAACGGAATGCATGGAATGAGAGGAACGACTGGAATGAATGGAATGGAATGGAATGGAAGGAATGGAAGGAATGGAAGGAATGGAAGGAATGGAAGGAACGGAATAAACGGACTCTCTGGTGTTCTCCGACCTATTGCACTTCATCCGGTTTGACATTACATTGACACGTTCTCCAGTGGCAAGGCAAACAGTCGAGCTGTATGGACATGCCGCATCGCTCATCTCGGTAGCCGCGCGTAAAGAAGCTACAACTAAGACACAGAGATGTATTGAATCCTTGGCTGATGCAAAAAGGTGGCATTCGTGGTACTAGTAACTAGTACGGATATGCCAGCTCTTTTCTGAAGTCGTTGCTGCCCGAAAGGAGCCAGTGCGAAAAGCTTACCGAAGGGCAAAGGGCCGCCCCCTCCGCAAGGAGGCGCGAGAGGCTGGCATGTCGTCGAGTAAAGATTCGAAGTGGGCTGGGAGGTGCGAAGGGAGCTTTTTCAGCACCGCCACCGCCGGCGCCCGGGAAGGGCAAGGGGAAAGGCAAGCCCGCTCCTCCGAAGGCTCTTCTGCTATACCATGATGTCCTTCCGCAGACTGTCGATCGATGGTAGACCTTTGTGAGGCTCCACCGCGAGCAGGGGCAAAGGTTGGACTAACGTCCTGCATCGTTCGCCCGCTGTGGCGCCGTGGCGCATTGATGCTTGCTTGGGTGCAGGCTGGGCTCACCAAGGAAGCACATAATCCGAGAAAGGCTCGGAAGACATCGGAAGACCATGAAATCACATGACATGACTCGTCAAGTATGCGTACACTCGGCGTACACAAAGGAAGTTGTGACCAGATGTGACCAGCAAAACTTCAGTCTTTGCCGTGTAGCTCCAGCCTACACTCCGCTATCCAGGCAGAGATTCAGCCACGACTTCCCATGAAAAAGCTCTTCTGGAATGCGTTCGTGCGGTTTTCCCAGACAGCTGTAACATGCTCTCGCGGAAGCCATGCTTCGGTAAAGAGGGTGTTGCAGAGGCTGGATGACGAGCACCTCCGAAGCTGTGAAAATGCTCGGAGCTCATCAAACCATTCTCTTGAGCTTTGATTATCGTAGCAATGGATGGTACCACTTCTCAATGCAGGTATGGGCAGCAATCGAGAAGGAGAATGCAGACCTCTACAGCTTCGACGTGCAGGATCTCTGTAAGCCAGCTCTGGCCTATGAGGCCTATGCAATACTTAACTCTCGACCACATGTCTGCCTGCAGGAGCTAGAACAGCTTTTTTCGGAAACGTTGGCTGCTGAGTTGCTGCGGAGGAATTGGGGTCGGCGGCTGATTGGCTTGATGCTGTCTCAGGTCGTCTCGCTCTGGAGTGCAAACTCCCGTGTCACACGGAGCGCAACATGTCACAGATGTCGCAATGCCATGATGTCAAGGTTGGTACGCTGATATTCTGAAGACTTGTTTAGGTGAGCACATTCAAAGCCGCCTGGATGTGCTTGGTATGTTAGTTATGCAACGCAGGTCTAGGAAATCCAGTATAGGGTTCTTACAGGATACAGCTAAGGAATGGAAGATACTCGTAATGGCTGCCACAAGTACGTGTAGCAGTTTAGGAGACAGACATCGGGCCTTGGTTATGCTGTCACATGCTGTCACTAAGTGTCCACAAGCTTGGTCATCGCTGATGCTTTTGGGCGCCTGACATGCATGGCTGCAGAAGTGATACCACAGGAGCCGGGGTTCAGTCCCGTACCAGAACGGTGGCATCCGGTACTGCACCTCGTGCGGGTTCGCGTGTCCGCGTTTTCCACTCGAGACCCTCAGCCTTCGGCATGCTGGCTTGCCAGGTACCTGTGTCCATATTCATGGTCTGTTGGCCGTGTTTTCAGAGCTACTCAGCTACTCAAGCTATTGAGGTGTGCTTGGTGAAACTTTACAAGTGCCAGCTACCGCCTCCGCAGCACGCTGTGAAGGAAAGGGAGAAGAAAGGTCGTAGAAGAAGGTCGTGCACCACATCTTGTAAGTTTTGCCACAAACTTTCCAGCAGCAGTTCGGCAGGAATGCGGACGGGCACAGTGTTATGCGAGGTCCTAAATGCCTAAAATGCCAATGGGAGTGGTGTGGTTTGATGCTCTTGGGCAGTGCCAAGACCACTTCAATTTCAATGTGTCTGCATGTCAGCTGAACAAGAGTTTTGTGGCAGCCCTCAGAACCAGATATCAATCCGAGCAGGCCGCTTGTTGCGAGTATTGGTTCAGTTTTCTACGAATTCAGCGTTCTGGGTTCGGCAGCCAGCCATCCACACGCAGTCCTCGAAGCCGTCTAGGTTCTGGCTGTTGTGAGTACGGCTTCCCCCACTCTTGAAGACAGAAATCAGACTGCGATCCCTGGAAACTAAGACTAAGAGACATTTCAATTCTTTGGGGAGGTTTTTTCTGGGGTTGGGAGGGGCTTCAATGCTGTAGGTTCCGGTGTGGACATGTCTGCTGTCGGCAGGAGGCAGCTCGGCGGTGCACCGACGAACCAGACTCAGAGCAAGAGTGTTTGAGGAATCCCGCCGTCGACAGGCGACTGGGTTTCCTGGGATAGGGTAGGTGCAAAGAAACCAGATTCGTGGTAGGTCTGCATAATGCTTGCTCGACTACCGCCGGTAGAGACGACCGTGGGCTGCTCAGACAGGCGGAGGCGGAAATGCGGGGCGGAAGCGGCGGAGATGCGTGCCCTGCTGTCCAGGTCAAAGCGATCCATGACATGGATGATGATTGCTTGGACAAGGACCAGGCCCTGGGCTCGATGGCCAGCTGACAGCGGCTCCAAAGCCGATGCTAAGGTGGAGCTTCTCCTGGCGACAGCACCTACTGCAGAAGTGCCTTGGCGGCACGAGTACCTATGCTAGCTTGTGATTATGCCAGATGGGCACGCGTGCACGACACCCCGTCCACCACCAAGTGTGCACAGTGAAATCTCACCCCGATGCCTGAATACATCGATGTGCGGGGTATCTGTGTCTGCGTGACTGATTTCACAAGACTAGGGTGAGTGCGGCGTTCGACAGTCGGCGCATAATGGCTTACCTGCAACCGCCGGCAATTCAGCACATTGGATGTCATGTGTGCTGAAGTGCTGACATCGTGTTTCAGGAGCTTACCATGCTTCATGCTGCAGCGAAGGAGATGCCTGAGAAGGCGAGGAGCAGATGGTCCCGGATGGCATAGACCAGTCATAGACCTTGCTGAGAGGCCTCCCTGCCCTGGGATGATGCTGAAGATTTTGTGTGGAAACTTGCCGAGGCAAGAAGTGTCTCAGTTGTGTGATCTCGCATCGTGGATTTGACTTGGTTTGATGTGATGTGGACAGTGGAGCTGAGCCCGGTGCAGGTGGGACACTTCCTAGTAAGACTCCAGACATGGTCCTTTGAGCCTGCCCTGTCTGATTGTCGCGTTTCCCGGGCATTGCTTGGCCACCCGGAGCAAATGACAGGAATGCATTCGAAGAGCGCTTTCACATCTTCCACTCGGCCGTGACGGAAGTCAAGGATGTCAGAGACTCTTTGCAGATTCAAGGGAACTGGTGGTCCCAAGCCCGATCTGCGAGTGCACACCCAAGAACCACTTTCTCTTTTCAGGCGTGCCATGCGCTAAGAGATTCGCACAGGATTCCAAGGCCGGTCGTCCGGCCTCCGCCAGCATGCAATCTGCCAGTAGGTGTAGCTGATTCGATGGAAGAGCTTGGAAGCTGCAGTGCATGCAGGCTGCTGGGCATCACTCTTAATGTGGGCAATTACTTGAATGTCGAATCCTTAGCAAGCCCTCTGGCCGCTACTTTGCTGGTGCCCGATGGGTCGAGGCCGGAACATCTCGAGGCAGAGCCGACGGCTTCTCTGTCGAGGCACTTCGCCGGTGTCCGGTCATGCAAGCGCATGTAGAGCTAAGACAGCGAAGAGATGGTAGAGGACCCAAGAAGCGCAACGGAGTTATTCGTCAGCGTCGCGACTTGCAGATTTTAGGGAAACCCTCGCTGCGACTGACTGGCAAGGTTTTGTCTCAGATGCGGGCATTGAAGGGCCAGGCTCTGTGCAGCACCGGCGGCTTTTGGCTTATTGGAGACGAATTTAGAGCCAAGCACTAGGATTTGAGAGTAGCAATGCAAGGCAAGGCAATGCTGGCAGTTGCTGCCCATCAACCTGGGCCTGAAGCCTGCTCTGCAGGCAGCATCGTCCAGCTCTGCGAGCACATTGCTGGACTTCGTGGTGACCCTCGCACATCTGCAAAGGAAGTCAGAGCTTCCCGTGCTTAATTTCAGGTGATACACTCTGGGGAAGCAGCACTGAGCTGTGGAAGAGAAGAACTCGGTCTAACAGAGCTCTTCTCCGTGCAAGGCGACATCAGACACGCAGTGACGAGGTGCTCAGACGCATCACCCGATTGCCTGTGCATGCAGGTTTTTGTTTAGGCAGACGGCGGCTGGACAAAGATGAGACAAAACGGACAATTGTGGACACTTACAATCCCTAGGCAGAGAAGCTTGGCCGGGTATCATTTATGAGTTATGTTTTCACACTACTAAAATGCCCGGTCAGATGTTAGTGCCAAGCTGCTCGAGCGTGTTTCTGAAGAAAGGCATTTCGGAAAGCACGTTTACAGAGTTGATGAATAATCGTTTTACAGCCATAGACTAACAGATGCGGCCTTTGCAAACTGCAGCACAACTATCGACCAGTGTAGTGCCGAAGTATCGCACTTCATACCAGGTGCCCGACATGCAGACACAGACAGACCCAGACAGACAGAGACAGAAAGAGACAGACAGACAGAGACAGAGACAGAGACACAGACAGAGACACAGACAGAGACACAGACACAGACGCAGACAGAGACAGAGACAGAGACAGAGACAGAGACACCTCTCAAGTTCCTGCAGTTCTAGCGTATTGTGCTTGTTTTGGGGTTGTTCCCTTGGTTGTGTCTGCTTTGAACTAATGGCGAAACTTATGGCGAAACTTGCCTTGGTCGGGTATGCATTTTCCCCAATTGCCTTCCGCACCTGTCGGGGGCGCCGACGGCGCGCGGGCAGGGGGGTCTCCCCTCTGCCCATAACCCTGCCGAAAGAAAGACCATCTCAAGTGCTGCACTCTTTGCTTGGGGGACTGTTGCCCCCCCTTGCTCGGAGGGGGCGGGGTTGGCCCAGGGGGTGTTCCGCCTTGGGAGAGCTTCCGTCGTTTGCCCCAGCAGTGCTTGTGTAGTGCCACACTCACTTCCAGGCTCACTTCTTGTAAAGGTCAGCGTACTCGACGGCACTTCTCAGCGTGCCTTGGCTTGTCTTTCGTCCACGTGCTTGGGGTGTAGAGTTCGGAACAACGTCACGGGCTTGAAGGCGAGAAGGGCTTGTTCCCCTTTTGTCTGACATGTTGCTCCCCACCAAAGAGAGAGAGAGAGAGAGGCGTAGGGTGAAGATGTGCTTCTCGGCGTCGAGGAAAAGTGTCCCGTTGCACAACTTTCACAAAGTTTATGACCTGATGAGGACAAAGGGAATCGCACCCTGGCGGCACACAGCAAAGTCCTTGGAGTAGTGGGCGAACAAGCCGTTGGGGAACGCTGCACACCGAAGTCCCCCTTAGTAGTGTGGAATCCGAGGAGGGGGTAGTGCGAACTTCACGAGGTTGGTGTACAGCAATGGCGGCGCACGAAGCCCTAACAGGAGGGGCCACTCAGGGCGAGATTTACCCTCAATATGAGAGAAAGTCTTGGCTGCTCTGTTTTATGTACTGGCATGCATGCTTCGCTCCATTTGCTCAACTGAGTGCATTTCTCCTTTTGCTTTTCAACACACGGGGGCAACCCCTATTGCGCAACTTTTTCCATAATTTTAAGACGGGCCGCCGGAGCCAACCCCTACCTATTTGCCGTGCCCCCACTCTGGGGCTTCAAAGTACAGCCTAGGACCATACCTTTCATAATTCAGTGGCCAGTACATTTCCAGATTTTGCTTTGTGCAATGGCACGTGGGATCTACCCACTCATGGCTTCCCTTCAGGTTTCCGAGTCTTCAGTTGGTTCGGACTGCGGGTCTGAGATGCTTTGGCCCTTTACCGGTAGCGCTCTACCCTTTTCCTCGTTGACCTGATGCACGGTTGCCTTGATGTCGTGAGCCATGACCTCAACTGGCAAAATTTGCCTTCGTTGAGTGTGCAGAATTCACAAACTGCCCTCCGCAACTGTCGGGGGCGCCGACGGCGCGCGGGTAGGAGGGGCAACTCTCCTACCCATAACCCTGCCGAAAGAAAAAGAGACCATGACCTGACGGACAACGGACATCGGCGTAGTGCGAGAGCGCAGGGGCGAGGGTTCTAGGACCCCGCTCCAAACGTCGCGCAGGCAGGCAGGCAGAGAGAGACAGGCAGGCAGGCAGGCAGGCAGGCAGGCAGACAGACAGACAGACAGACAGATAGACAGGCAGACACAGACAGAGACACACAGAGACAGACAGAGACAGACAGACAGACAGAGACCGAGACAGACAGAGACAGACACAGACAGACACAGACAGACATCGACAGACACAGACAGACACAAACAGACAGAGACAGACAGACACAGACACGGACACAGACAGACAGAGACAGGCAGACACAGACACGGACACAGACAGGCACAGACAGAGACAGACAGACAGACCCTCCGACCGACCGGCCGTGCTGCCTTGGTCTATTTGTATGAGACTTTCACACGAGTGCTGGGGATTTTGGTCGTGCGGGGGACTCAGTCTCTGGCATTGTGCCACCGGCATTGTGCCATCGGGCGATCCTTCTCCAAAGCTCCCCTTCAGTGATCGTCTGACGACTCGACAGCACAGCGAGTGCAAACAGCCCCTTCGGCCTCTGCGGTCATCCCTTTTCCTTCCCTCGGCTCATTTTGTTCTTTCCTCCTCCAGCCTCTCCCCTACGTCCTCGGGGTGCAGACCATCAGGTCGGCCGTTGATTCCCTTCGGGGCGCCCTTCAGGAGCTTGAAGACAATTCGGATTTTGTCGGAAATGGTCGAGCCCATCGACGTGATTTTTCGCCGAGCTCTGAGCAGCCAGGCCCTCTTGGACTTTCTTTGAAAACTGCTGCTTCTTCTGCTGCCTGTGCCTGGTGACGTTTTGTTCTTGGTGTCTTCTTTGTTGATCCGGGGCCGGCAGCCATGGGCTGCAAGCCGGCGTTGTGCTGCGGAGTGTTTTTGATTATCCTTCCATATCCTTCTGCAACACCTGCCCTTAAACAAGTTCTACGTGGTTCTCAAGTGCCACGGCAGCACCGGGGTCAGAGTCTTTACGACGTTTGGCCGTTTCAAGATCTACACACGTCCGCTTCCGCTTGAGGGCTTTACCACAATTTGCCACGCTTTTCCGACTAAGCCGACTGTGCGTGCGAGCCCTGGCTTTTTTTACCAGAGCAGTCACAAGGAGCTGATCTTCGAGTTCCTCACTGCCCCCTGGGCTTCTGCTGGAGTGGCTGGCCATGCCCCTCGTTCCTGCACCTTCACGTCGGCCGGACGTGTGCTGGCTGGAGTCTCTTTAGGGCTTCTTTCTGTTGTGCTGCTGTGCTGGACAAACAAATGCGGGCGATGCTGTCCTGTACGACCCTTTGACCTCCCCGACCGATGCTGCGCACTTTGTGGCCATTCTCCTTCGGTGCTTCAGGCTGCCCGCGACTGGCTTTCGGCCACGGAGGGAGACCGCTCGGGATCGGCACCATGCATTGGAAGAGGCTGCTCCCAACAGCCGAAGGCAAAGAGGCATACCACTTGCCGAATTGCTATCTTCCGAAAACCGTGCCAGATTGCAGTGCCTGCCTCCGCCTTGCCGAGGAGCCCTTGCCACACGACGGTCTCGATCGATGAGGTTACTGGCGAGCCTTGGTTCCTATGTCAAGGCCGGATTGCAACGGCGATACTTTCGACACTTTGGTTTTCCATTTGGCAGGCCGGCTCTTCCGATGTTGGAATGGGGTATTGGGTGGATAGGGCTGGGCTCTCGGCGGGGCTCCCTTGTCGAAAGCCGCTTCCCACCATGTGCCGAGTTGGCTGCAAGGAGACCCGTGTCATTTCCGCTTCGGACAAAGGAGGGCTCGGGGTGACTTTCTGGCTGTTGGCCAACATCGTCGAAGCGACGCTTGCCGGCAACACTGCCGGTGCCGAGCAGATGGCAACCCTGTCTCTTATTGCCTTTACGCAGGCGACTCCGTTTCTTGTGGGAGGTGGCATGCCTCCTGACTCTGATGGAAGATCCTCACTTCTCAACAGCTCTTCCAACATCGAACCCAGAGTCAAAATGATGTTGCAGTTTGGCGGCCGCAGTCGTGGGCTACGACTACGCTGGCTTGCATCAAAGAGATCGGCGATCAAGAACCGAAGAGGAGAAGCATCCCCGAAAGGCAGAAGCCCAAGCCCAGCAGCAAACACAAGACCAGGCGACGTGGAGGCTTCGCTTCGTTCGGAAGCTCAATGACGGTGCCACTGCTTAACCTCCGCCTCGCCTCTCCGTCCTGCTTTGGCTGACAAGTGGGGAATGCTGAACGAAGCAACACGCCTGGTGCAGGTTTCCGGGTGCATTGTCTATGATGCAGGACCTTTTGTTATTGCCGCTGGCCCCTGTGAAGGCCCACGTGCGTGACACCACGAACACTGCCTGCCTCGGGATGTCGGCCTTCTTCAGCCTCGTGCTCGGCGCTCCCCGGCCTTACCGGGCATGAGCCTCGGGACGCCGATGTTTGGCCGGATTCCGGCCGGTTGCGCTCGTCTTGTCCTCAAGCTGGTTCCTTGGATTCCACCGTCGCCCCCCGACCGAGATGCCCGACTCCCTGCCTTGACCTATGTTCCTCTTGCCTTCGACTTTGACTCCACCTTGGGGTTTCCTGGTGAAGGGCCTTTGTTTTTCACGGCGTTCTTCTTCTTAGGGCTATGGCATGCTTGCCCCGCCACGTAGGCGATCTGACTCGCGAAAAGTACCGCCTGGACAGGCTTGTGTCTTCAGGAAGGCCGAGAAACACCTCGAAAAAATTTGAGAAGTCTGGCGCCCCAGCAAGGAGATCAATGCTGTGCTGGGCACGTACGATGCTTCACACTGCAGGCACGCCCTACAACCATGGTTCCTCTTGCGCGCTCTGCTGGGCTGGACGGATGTCGCTGGTATTTTGGCTTTGGCTTTGGGAAGGATAGGAGAAGCTTTTGCTGCTCATCGTGGGATCTTGTTTTTTTCCGTCGGACATTGGCGAAGTCTCTGGCAGCCTTCTGCTCTCGGTGAAGGAGCCCGAAACAAGAAACATGGCTGACAAACGCCAGGCGGTGCGAGCTGACTAGCCTCAGCTTGTACAACTTGTCGTCCTCGCTTTTGAGAACAAGCCGCAAGCCCTCAAAGTGTGAGCGTTTTCTCCGTCTATTTGGCCGTCACGTTTTGCTAACCTGCTGGCCGCTTAGCTGGATGGGCTTAGGCCTAGACCTCGGATCCCTGCGAGCCGGTGGAGCAATCTGGCTTTTGCAGGTAACCGAAGACGGTCAACTCGTCCGGAGACGGGGCCGCTGCATCAATCACAAAATGATGGAAACATACATTCAAGAAGTTTCTTCCGTTTTGTTCCTCCCAAGTTCGCTTTACAGTTTACAATCCTCATGGTGGCAAGAGCGTTTACGGCAATGCTGGCCCAGGCTTGTGCCTTGGCCAGATATGGCTTTTACGAGCGAACATGGTTCGCGGTGTCTCCCGCTGGAATAGCTCTGAGCCCTGGTTAGCCAGGGTTGATGGGAGGAGGCAGCCAAGTTGCTGAAACAACTTGTGTGACGTAGCTGTGGAGGAGCGAAAACTTGTGCATTGGCTTCCCCAACTTGGGCAAGGCTGAATGCACAGCTGGCTTTGCCATGGCTCAAAGATGCCCCAGCGGCAACCGAGTTGCCGAAGAAACCTGTGACAAAGCTGTGGAGGAGCGAAAACGACGACCTGGTCTCAGTGTAAGGAGAAGTTCTAGCGCTGGCATGTATGTTGCAGGCAGGTGCGGTGTTTTGTGCACAGGTGCAGGCTATACGGTAATCACTTGTAGTTTTCATCAGGGAAGGGACGTGATGCCCGCGCATAGCACTGAACCCGCAGGTACGTCAAGCAGAGCGCAGCAAGCCAGGCGAGCTTCTTCAGTTGTTTGGCGAAGTTGGTGAGGCCGGGTTGATGCAGGCTGTGGCTTGAGCATTACATTGCTGCTTCGTCTCCTGGAAGGCAACGCTGGTTCAGAGAGCTTTCCGTCACAATCTGAAGGAGCTGTCTTTGGAGTTGACTGCCTATTGCGTCCAGGTGCCTTGGATACTTTAAATTCGACTCACCCTTTTAAAGCGCACAAGACTGGATCTGCAGGCCCGTGGCCTGGCAAGGCAGGGCGTCGCATCTTGCTGGGGCCGGTCAGCTTGTTTCAGAGCAGATGGCATAGGATCGTTGGCCACTCCGTCGCATGATAAATGTGCTTCATGCAGCTGTGTCACAGGAAGCCAGCAGCGCGCATGGGATGTTGGCATCGCGTTCCAACATGCAGTCGAGATAGACACAGCACCGAGTCTTGCGGGGATCGCGGCGCATCGCGTGGGAACTCACGTCCACCTGGAATCAAACGTGGATGGCGGCTTTAAAGCATAATAGGCCTTTTCGCCCATCCACCTGACTGCGTGCAAAGGCAAAATGTGCCCACGAAGTCTTGGGCGTGTGCCGGGTGAAGAACCCGTCCTTCCCGTCCTTCCGTGCGGTATCGACCAGGAGTCGTCTCTGGATCATGTCAGAGCTGCTGCTACAGTAGGCCGTCTTGCGAGTACTGTTTATTCCATGTAGTTCCAAGTTATCAACTAAACAGCGTGCTGGAGTGTTGAGAGAATGCACAAATGAACAGGCAGTCTTCCAACGGTGATGATGTTCTCAAAGCTCGAGCAGGAAAGGTGGAGGCGAGTTTTTGTGCAGCGACCTTCTTCACTCCCAGCGGAAGCGTTGTGGTAACAGCTCTGCCGAACTGCCGAAGCTGTGCTGGATGGCATTTCCCGGAGTGTGCTGCTCTACACAGGCTCACTTGAGAGATTTGGCGCAAACCTTGGATTGAGCAAATTGACGTTCGACTTGTCGAGCCTGCCAGCTGCACTCCTTCCAAGGAAACTCTGCAAAGGCTTTTCGTAGAAGCCGAGGAAGACTTCAACAGTGTTAGCGACGCAGCCTCAGCGTTCGTTCAGCATTTTTGCACGTTGTGGCCTTGCAGATGCAGGATATGCTCCTTTGATGCAGACACATCTTGTGATGTCAGGCGTGGTTCCACGAAGGCTGTGGAAAGAAGTCGGCACCTCAAGGGAAAGAGTAAGATGAAGGCATCCATTTGCTTATCTTCTCGTTTGGTTCGTACTTTGCTCCTTACGCTGAACCGAACCAAGCTTTGCACTCTTTCGCGTGGGCTTACTCAAACGAGAAAGGAGAACAATAATGAAATTCTCTGATATTGCCGATATTGCCATATTGCTCTGTTCACTGTTTCGTTCAAGCTTACTTGTTTATTTGTCTTTGTTCACGGTTTACATGCCGTGAACATGAAGTGGTGCGTGTCTGTGTGTGTGTGTGTCTGTGTGAGAGAGAGTCTCTGTGTGTGTGTGTGTGTATGTGTTCAACAACTTCATTCACCGGGCCATCATGACGATGACCATTCCATACTGAAGGACGCTGTTGTTCCATTCGAGCCATGCTTCGTTGGCTTTTTGGAACATAGGCTTCCAGTGAGGCCCAGACCTCCAGACGAGTTCTTCGGCTACTGGCACACCTTCTTCCAGGTTGGAATCTATAACTCCCTGTCACACACGAGTTGTATAGAGTCTGCAGGGAATTCGCTCCACATTGGAGGGGCCGGGCACATGTTCAAGGGTCATCATTGGACCGGCCAGCTGTTGCAATGTTGAGCGGCTGAGGATGTATGCTGGCAAGAAGCGTCGAAAAGCTCCGCGATCACGAGTCCTACGTCCTTTGGATCAAATGGCAAAGTCCAGAGCCTAGATGCAGGCAGAACATCCCGCGGCTTGTGTTCTGCAAGCAAGGTCGCTCTCATTGAGTGAAGCCGTCCAGGTGGGTTGTTGTCGGCTTTTCGCCCGTGAGTCCTATGCCATATGCCGTGCAATGGTGCCCACTTAACCCGTCCGGCCCTGGCTGGAGAAGACTTATTGGAGCGAAAGTTTTGTCGTCTAAAGGCCGAAGCAATCAATTGCCACCGGAATTCTTTGCTGCACTGTCCTCAAAAAGCTAAAGCTGATAAGTTAGACTCGCGAAGTTGGACAATTCGTCAGCTTGACTGCGAGCAGGACCTAAAAAGCTGAGGCAGTGACCCGGGCTACGTTAGTGCACATCCGAGCGGGCCTGGCTACTCTTTTCACACGAGCTTTCCGAAGCTTCGATGTCACAAGAGCAGCTGGCGCTGGATGTGTGCGAAAAGATGCTTGCTTATTCTATGGGTTTATGGACACCCATGGCTTCCTGCTGTTCTCCGAGACTGCAGTATACACTTGAGACGGCATCTGAAAATCACTCTGTGCGATTCATGTTCGAAAGCTGCTGTCAGCTTGTTTTGTTGCGACTTTGCTTGAACACATGCCGGGACAGCTCACCATGTGACCATGCTATCGAATTCTTTCTTGCTAATGCTGATGTGGAATTACAAGATCTCTGATTTGAAGGGGTCCTCTCTCTTGACACCTGCTAGAGGCTTGCCATACCTTACTGTGACCTTTTATCGCCATTTCGGGCATGCTTTCGAGCCTTGGCTCGCCGGCCGAATGTGACGGCCTGTTTTGATGCAGCCTCTTTTGGCATGTATCTGCTTGAAAAGAGGGTACCGTGATTTGGCTGCAACACTGCAACACTAGGTCTGCCAATGCCAATCCTGCCCATCTCCTCTGGCCGCTGCCTTCCTTCTGCCCTTTGGTCGTCCCTAGCGCCATCTAAAGTCAGAGTTTCGCTTCGTCGAGGCAAGAGCGTGTGGACAAGGAGAGGAAGCTGGCCAAGAGGTCGCCAGATGCAGGAAGCATGCTTGAATTCGACAGGCGCTGTCTTTGCTGCATGACAAGAGGCAGATCATGAAGCAGCTTGCCCCGGATGGCTGGGCGATAATTGCGAGTGTGTTGTGAACAGGAGCTGTGAGCATCTGTCGAAACGCAGGCGAGGAGCAGGGGGATGCAGAGCCGGATGCACCGCATCGACCTCAGCAGATCAACTGCCGAGTGCAGGTACTTGTGCAAGTGCGGTTTCAGTCCAAGGCCACTGCATGATTTGCATCAGTGCATGCATGGGTCTTGGCTTCAAAGCATTTCTGGTGTTCTGGTGTCCGACAAGTGTCAAATCGAAGTGGCAAGCCTGAGCTCAACTGACGAGGTCCTTGCCGGCTCTAGGACCATGTGGATTGCTGCGCTTCTCGTAGTGACGTCACAGTATCACTCACTGTTCGTCGACGGTTCATCGTGTCCTGGCCAGATGCAGGAGCATCGAGCTTCACACCCATGCTTCCGAAGGTGCCTCACACATCGGGTCCTCGCTTGGGCAATGCTGTTACCATGCGAACTTGTGAAGTCGAGCATTGACAGATTGGGACTTCGGCGTCGTTGCCTCAGTAGGCATGTTGCAGATACGGGTAGTGCCAGAGTGCTGATCACAGGTTTCTGTATGTAAGTCATATCGCAATGCTTCGCAGAGTCGCTGGCGACGAGTGCTCCTATGTCCTGCTTCGCTGAGGTCCAGAAGCATGACAGGTAGGCGACCTGGCAGCACCGTCAGGATCCAAGATTCTGTGTAGTTCTATACAAGAGTTCCTCCTGTCCTGCGATGATTGAGCCTCGATGCTGTTCAACTCTGCTAAACTTGCACATGATGGGTATCTACTGCAAGCCCGCGCCCTCTTCTTGCGCAGAGGACATAATTTCTCGTCGTTCAGAGGTTCAGAAGCTCTCTCGTGTCAGTCTGCCCGAATCTCATGAGGCTAGTGTCGCCTCACTGCGAAGCGCATTCCTGGCAAAGTGTTGTTCTTCTGACACTGTCCGGCTTCGAGAAGAGGGCAGTCCTGCTTGCAGGCTCAGCAAAGACCAAGTCAATCAGCTTCGAGGTGAGCCGAAACAGGTGATCGAGCTTCCATGTAGCGACTGCTTTGTTCAGGAGTTCTCTCACCGGTTTGACGACGGCATCTCTTCGCAAGGAGGACCTCCCACTTTGCATCAAGCCGCGAGCCGCTGCGAGCCCAAGAGAGGGCAATGCCTCATATGCAGGTACAGGAGGCGGTCGCAGCCGAGGCGAGGAGAAGAGGGATACAGGAAGTCTTCAAATCCGTGTCCGTCTGCCGAACCTGTCCATCACCGTTGGTCAGTAGAGAGAAAGAGGAAAGACGGAGAGCATGGGCGGCAGGGAGGGACAACCATTCCCCTAAACCCGAACCAGGCAAGCAGGAGAGAGAGGGAGAATGTCTTGGGAGCAGCCATGTTTGGAGGGATGTGCCCGCTCATTGCCAAGCGCCCTTGAGCATTGACTGGTGCCAGTGCCTCAGTGCTGTGGGGCCACAGCCGTGAAGTGCCCAACTGCAAATTGAATGGGGAGTCCACATCACGCAAGACCGGTGCAGAAGAGCAGCATACCAAAAGGAAACAGGATGCAACAGAGTCGGTGAACAGATGCAAACCAAGCCGAGCGTTGACATGACATGGGGGACTTTGGGGACCCAGTGCACCGAAAGGCGTTTGGGAACCTTAGCTCTGTTTCCACTGGGATTCCGCAGGACTCCATTGACAGGAGACGATTGCAGGGCAGAGAAGAGCGTCTTGCATGGGGTGACACTGTAAACTTGCAGAAACTTCTGCGACAGCAAGAAAAGATGCCGAGCAAAAGCAAGACGAGGTCTGATCAGCGGCAAGCAGCACATTGAGTGGCACAGCAACGCGAAGCCAATTGAAGCTTGAGCCTAAGCCACACCGCCTCGGCGAGCCTCCGGGGTGTTGCCGATACAGCCAGCACGCACAGCAGCCCCGATGAAGTGAGGAGGCAGGTATGTTTGCTCAGGCGTTGCCAGGGGTGCCTTCATTGACCACCTCCCCGTAGTCCCCTGCCGGTTCCCAACCGTTTCCATGAGCGAGGACGGCACGCACGCACGCCCTGAGCCCTAAACCCTAGACCCAGACCCTCAACCCTAGACTCAGAACCAGCCTGCTGATTTTCAACCGGACCGGGAAGTTCCCAACATATCCCTCGTGCGGGCAGCTGACTGCGTGGAGGAACGTCTGGGAGGGAGGAGGGGACTGGACTGGGGCAAACACAGATCAAACAAACTGCCGAGATGAAGTTCGCAGGTGGCCAAGATGATGCAACCTCTCAAGGAAAAGCTTCAAGCCGAGCAGACGACCAGGCATTGATGCCGTTACACTCCTTGCAAACATGCGACAAGCACATGGGATGTTTTTGCGCAGGCAGCGCTTGGAGAAGATGCTCAAGGTGGCCAAAGGGCAGCAGGCACGGTGCCAAGACTGTGGCTTGCAAGACTTTCAAGCCTTGACCGCGGCCCACAGGCCTAGCTGCTGTCGTGATTCTGCGACATTGGTCCGCGAATGCGGCACCTCTGCGAATTCAACAGTTTCACAGTTTCATAGTTGTGCTGCACGTCCACCACTTGGGGAGCCACCGTTCTGCCCACACATCGTCGAATGCATTCCAGATTTTATGCGATGAGGAACAAGAGTCAGAGGAGCATCACCAGTGAATCATTGACACAGAGACAGGTGCTTGCCAGCTTTCCAGCAGGAACGCAGGGAAAAGGACATGTCGACCTCAGGGTTTGGGCCGCGTCCCAAACGGTGGACACCGGCAGAACTCCGAACGCCACATCAAGTCGGAAGTTCAAAGCTCAAATTCTGCTGTTGTCTCGTTCTTCAGTATTAAATCCTAGGTCGCATGCCCTGAGATGTTTTGAGCATGCTGTTCTGCCAGCCTTATCGTGACACCGCTCCGGTACGATTGTCCAAACCCCAGCACAGCAGCCTACTTACATCGAATCAGCGCGGATGCAGCAATCCTAGGTGCTTTGTGTTAAAGTGTAAAATGCTCCCTCGTGTCTCAGGCCTGCAGACTGCCCGCAGATGCTCAGACTCCAAGCCCCGTTTAACCTCACTGCCGGCAATCTACTAAATTATAAATCCAATAGGGGGACAGCCTTGTTGAGATCAGCTGCTTACCCATCCGCAGCACCGAAGGATCTGAATAAGCTGTTTTGTTAGATCCGTAGCTGTGACAGACATGCGGAAGGCAATTTGTGCTGAGCGGATGTGCTTGTGCTTCTCTTGTGTGTGTGTGTGTGCTGAGCTGCACCAGGTGCCGTGTATGATACGAAGCGGGCTTCTTCTCTGTGCTGACCTGAAGGTATAGTCACATCTTCACATCTCGACAGGACGTGACTGTTGCAAGCCCAGCCAAGGTACAGTCATTGCCGTGGCCATCACTAATGATTTTGGAAGCTTCGTTGCTGGCCGAATTTGCCACGACGATACTGCAACAACTGGAGTGTCATGCGCTGCCATCGAGGCTTGCCCATGGAGGCATCAGAGACGGAGCATGCATCGACAGCACCTCGCAACGCATAACAGTAGCTTCTGCTGAGTGGCAGTGCCCGGCAGCCCTTCTACGCACGATATTTTCTGGAGTGTTTGCAAAAAGTGAAGACGCTTTTCGAGCTTTGCCCGTGTGGCTTTAGTATATTAATTACTTCGTTTGGGGTCCCCTTGGTCGGTACCGGTAGAGCCAAGCGACGGCCCGAGGTGGCTCCTAACGGTTTTCGGTGCCGAAGGGTCGGGCGAATGTGCGTTTCTTCAGCAGTCCGCGTTTTCTGCTGACTGACTGTTCCTGAATTTCGAGTTCAAGGTTCTCGAATTGGGTCGTCCCAGTTCCGGAATTGGACCAGGCAGTCCACGAATGCTGTTCCAGACTTGCGGTTTTTCCCGAATTCCGGTTCCAGAATTGACCACGCGGTTTCCGAATTTGGTTCCTGAGTTGGTCGTCATCCACAAACAAGCTTCGAATCAAGTGAAACCGTTGTCGTTCGACCATTTTGGACAGTTCCTGCGGTTGCTGCGCACTCCTAAAAGGCGCGCGCAATCCAAATCGCATCAACGACCAGCATTTAGGGTGGTACAAAGATCCCGCCATCAGTCTCAATACCACAAACAGGGATATACCTGTACAAACCAAACAACACGAGCCGGGATAAACAGGCGACTTCACTTCGTGTTGACAGCCTGACATGCACACGCGATGTGAAAAGGGAGACACTTGCGCACGTGGCAGCCTTCAGCCATTCTTGAAACGACGATGTTGGAAAGAACGGAGTGCTGTTTGGTCCTCACAGCAACCGAACATCAGCCGCTTTGGAATGAAAGGTGGCAGGACCTAGATCAACGCCCCACACAAGCGCAATGCTTCATGGACCTACCAAGCTCCGGTAGCGTCCAATGCGATTTATGTATCAGACATTATTACTAGTGACATTACGGGCTTTTGAGAATTCGAAATCGACCACACGACGAGTCTCGTCCGCATTTGCCTTTGAACATCTACAGACGGCTGGACAGGATGTTGCACGTTGTGTTTTCCCACACAGTCCGGGATTAGCAAAGCATGTCAGTCTGGCAATACAGGCTTCAGAAGTTTACCCGAATGTTTACCAATTTCGGATGTGCATTTGCAATCTAGTCCTGTTAAGGTACCCCCGTGATCGTGCAGAAGTGTTCATTTTCAATGCCGGGCAGGCATCGCAGAAGATTCACTTGTTTAGGCACAGGTGTTGAACGAATAACTAGTCTGCAAGCTTAGGACACCGGAATGCTGACAGCCGAGTCGAGGCAGTTTTTGCGTGCTGCCGTGCATCCGCATGTGGTCCAGC
Source organism: Symbiodinium necroappetens (assembly GCA_905231915.1). Lineage (NCBI taxonomy): Eukaryota > Dinophyceae > Suessiales > Symbiodiniaceae > Symbiodinium > Symbiodinium necroappetens. Next base: position 5,424 of record CAJNJA010009953.1, on the reverse strand, counting down.
TTCAAAGGTTACTTAGACGATGCAGCAGGCGAGTGCAAGTTGCTCGACAAGCAGAGCCCCTTATGCCGTGGAGGTTGCTTCGGGGCTGCCTTTTTGCCGATATTCTTCTTTGCCCATGACAGCCCGAGCCCGTGTCAGGATTCCAAACACGCAGCGCTTTCAGTGGCTCTCTGTGCGGGAGCTGCTTCTGCGAGAGAGAATCCTTATGGTGTCGGAGTGCCTTCAGACAGTCGAATGCATGTTCCACTTGGATTCGCTTGCTTGTCCTGCTTGCATGTCAGAACGGGCAGGTACATCGATGACAACATGGCCAATGCGTATCTGGCAATGTTGCTCTACCTTCAGTCAGAAGATGCCAAGAAACCAGCCGTCAACTGAGTCATGAGTCTGGAAGATTGTCGTGACACTTCGACAGAAGCTCAGGTACAAATTTACTTCTCCAGCCCCGGAGCGGCTTTGAAGCCAGCATGCTTCTCAGATAATTTGCACTGCAGATCACTACTGGTGCCAATATTTTATCTTTGCCGCCCCGATAGTCCCCTCGCACGCATCACCGCGGTCCTTTCATCCCACATTTTTCACAAACCCTTCCATAAATTCGGAATTCCTGTCTCACAGCGAACCCTCCGTAGCTCGAGCGATGTTGACTCTGCAAGTAACCAGTCTCTCGCACAAAGTTGCTGCAGATCTTCCCAGGAGCCCACCGCGAGTGGAGGGACGCTAGTGCCGACAGCGCTTACTCTCGCCACCTTTTTCACTCCGCCCTTGATCCAGTGCTGACAGCTGGATTTTTTTGGTGAGCCTGTCAAGATCACACAGAGGCTCCGGAGTGTTGGGGCTTTCCGTTGGCACCTTCGCTTTTGCTTCGCGTGTTCTCGCACCAAATTTGTACCATTCGCAAAATCCGAAAGCTGTGTGCAGAAAGAGGAGTTCCAAAAGCGGCTGCGGCCCAGGCACTGGCCTTGTATGATACCATCGGCCAACTGAAGGCGAAAGGCTGCAAAGCTTCGGCCCGAGCCGAGTAGGACAAGCAAGTGACGCTTGAACTGGATGCACAATGCGCTACGATCCAGTCTCTCAGGTCACCACTGTCAGCTACTCGCTTTGTGCCGGAATGGGTGCTTTTCTAGCAGCTGCTGGCTCGCATGCGCCTCAAGAGCTGCTGGGGAGATTCCGAAATCAAATCCTTCAACATCCTCGAAGCTGTCGCTGATGACAGGCCTGGGCGGCGCTTTGCAACGCCCAACTCGCTCTTTCTTCTTTCCAAAACAGGACCCAGCAGCCGTGCCGTTGATTTGCTGATATTGATGTTTCAGCTTGGTCTGACCGGACAGGATTGGAAAGTCCGGTTCGAGGTCAGGCTACCGAAATTGAGTTGGAGGCGCACCGCCTGTTGGAGCCGCGCCTTCTTGACACGTGGTCTTGTGAATGTCGACTTGGCCCAGGCAAAACAGATGCTGCGAGAAAGTGAGCGCACTGACCCAAGCTTGGGATTTGAGAAGCATCCCCGGAAGTTGATCCCTTTGAACGAGAAGGTATAGAGGAGGAGCTGTCCAGCATTACTGGCAGACCTATGGAGCAGATCCGAAAGGAGCCGTGACACGAAATTTGTAGGCTGGATCGAAATGGCAGTCACGGATTGACAGGACTTACGACGAAATTTCTACCTCACCGCAGCAGAGGCAGTCGAGCCTACATCCAAGACTCTCTTGTCGGTGACGCCCTGGTTTCATCATCCGTACCAGCGCCACGGTGCTGCCAAGGTATGGTCTCATAGACAAGGTGCTTGTGCCAGAGGACGATAAGGGCTCAAAGCTAGACAAGGCGAGCGTGGATTTGCGGGTTGTCTCAACAGATTCAAGTCGTCGTCCCTTGATGCTCAGCACTTCCTCGAATCCATTTTCTCGGGTCATGGAGTTTGTCAACGACAAACTGCCAGGTTCAACATGCATCGTGTCATTATCTTAAATCCTCAGAACACATTGTTTCCATGGATCAGCAGATATCAAAAGCACTCCTCTCGGGCTTACTTACTCGGCAGTGTTTATCTATAATGTCGTCCCTTGCTGGATCTCCAATGGTCTGACAAATTAGCAGATTCGCTGTGGTTCAATCAATCAGTAGTTGCTGCTGGCATGGATTTCTGCAACACAAAGCCCCGACGGATTGGGGCTTGGCAGAGGGTTATTTATCCCCTTAGGCGCCCACTCCCATTTCTACTGCAAACGTGTGACTTGCCGGTGAGAGGAACGTCAGGGATATACCGCACTGTTGGCAATCAACTCTGCTAATAAGCTTCATCTAGCTATTTGCGGAATGTGAAGCTTGATTAAGTGTCGACTGGAGAGAGAGATTTGGTTCTGAGTAGGATTGTAGTGGTCTGCTGGAGCTCCCCATGCTTATCCCTCCAGCTTTTGTAGCTTCATTCTGTATTGTATATGGGTGCACCATGAACCATCATGAACCTTGCTTGAAGCAGGGCACTCGTGATCCATGGAGTGGCCAGGCGGGGTGGCCCATGCTGCTGTGTTTGTTGTGTCTTGCAGTTTGCGCCAGGTCGTGAAGCCAGAGGTCGGGTTTGGTGTTTTCGCAGACCCAGATCAGCCTCGAACAGCTGTTTGACACCTCGGCAAGAAAAGCACTGGCAGCAAGCAGGGCTTGTCTTCAGGTTGATTGTCGGCTTACAAGGCTAAGATGTTGAAACAAATTAGAGGGTGTTTGCTGTTGTGTTTTTTCTGTGTTGGCCATGGGGGCTAAACACCTTACTTACAGTTTGCTGTGGGTGATGGAATAGTTCTTTGATGTTCTCTGGGTGGTGCATTCCGATGTTCAAGCGACATCGGCCATTGTCACATGGAAAGATGTGTCACAAACCGCACGTTTGCATCTCCTCCAGTTGACCAGCAAATGTGCAGCACACCGTCACTCAAAGCACATCAGGTTTATGCCAGGATGCCATGCCATGCCCCTTCACAGCTTGACCTCTCTCCGATAGGTTGAAGGTCAACTGCGGACTGGAAGTGCCGGCTGGGCCCTGCGCTTTAATGGCGTCGACGACTTTGCAACGATCATGGCGGATCTGCCGCGGCGACCCTTGAAGGCCACTGGGCGAGGAGGTGGTTCGCTTCAACAGACGTCGGGTCCTCTTAAGCCGGCACTCAACCGTATGCAGCCAGGTTTTGCTTTCATTGGAATTCCAGGGCTCAGAGATTTGGCACAGAGTGCTCGTGCAAGATGACGTCAAGCTTGCAGCCAAACCAGGCGACATGTTCCACTTCGCCTTCGTGATCCAAGACCTTCTCCCGCAAAGTACTCAGCAGAGTGCAACTAAATTGGCAGTGTTAATTAATTAGAGCCCGCGAGGGTTCAAGTAAATTGACAGTGTTAATTAGCCCCCTGAGGGTTTAAGTAAATTAGCCACCGCGAGGATTTTGAGTAAATTCACAGTGGTCCCCTCAACCCCTCAACCCTAAACAAAACCCCAAACCCAACCAATAGACACCAATAAAACCCAATAAAAAGCAGCAGAATGCCAAAACAACTAATAGCAAACCAGTAAAAACCACTAGAAACAAATCCGCTAGAAATACAATAGAAAACCAACATATACTACCAATAGAAACCAATAACAACCAATGCATCGGCTGACACTGTCAATTTGCTTGAACCCTCGCCAGGCTAACGCTGTCAATTTACTTAAACCCTCGCGTTGGCTAACACTGTCAATTTACTTAAACCTTCGCGCTTTCGCGGAGGCTGACACTGGGTTTAGGGTTTAGGGTTTTTAGGGTTAGGCTGTAGGGTTTAGGGTTTTGGTTTAGGGTTTAGGGTTAAGGGGGCTCATCTCTGCCAGCAGAACACTTGCATCTGCTTTACACACCTCATATGCGAGAATCCCAGCGTTTCAGTTGATTTTGTTGCATCCTCGCAGCCTTTATTTACGGCCAACCCCATAAGGAGAGTTTGAGATTTTGGGCATTTGGTGCTGAGGAGGCAACAGCCATGTTTAGTGGAGCCATACTCAGGTACAGGACATCACACAACTTCGCGCCCGTAGAAGCTGCAATGTTCCCGAGATCCAGGCTAGAAAGACTGCTGTCGTTTGCCTTTGTTTGCCACACCTGAGGTCCCGGCATGCTGTGGGTTGTCTGCGTCTGTGAGATTGCCCATTATGTTCTGACGGGTTGAGTGTTGGCACTGATCGCCGGCTTTGCATCCCAGACCTGCAAGCATCTAGGCGCTCGGATTCCCGTATGTGAAACCTCTTGCATTTCGAGTTTGAGCGAAACTCGGCATGGACCATCATTTGCTGTTGCACAAGCGGAAGCTCAAGCATGCATCTCAGGGGTCTACGCGAAATCGCCTGGTGTCTGCGTCGACACTTCTTGTCAGCATGTGGGAGGGTTGGGCCCAAGGCCCAGGGTTTAATTTAGGGTTGCTGGTTTAGCGCTGAGAGGTTTAAACAAAAAGGGTCAAAACTAGAATCTGGAACCAATAAAAACTTAAAGACTTAAAATACAAAACAATTGAAAACCTGTTTTCAAGCCTATATAAGCCCATAAAAAAACCAATAAAAACCAAGAAAACAAATATCACCAATAGAAAACCCATAACAGTCAAAAGAAACTCAGAAAGCTAGTAGAAAAACATACGAGAGAAAGAAAACCCTATAGAAACAACTGGGATTTTAGCGACTCAGGGTTTAGGTCTCAAGGGTTGACGCCTATATTTTGTTTATTTTTGTTTGGGCTTAGACGGTTGCTTGCTTGCTGAATGCGCTTGTTGGTTGGTTTGTGGATGTCCTTTGTTGTTTGTGCTTTGTTTGCAGCTGGTGGGTCTTTTCACGGGCCGGCGGATGGTGAGGGGAATTGTGACGCTGAGCACTCGCAGTTAACCGCTCGTCCTCTCAGACGCTGGCACCAAAGGCAGCTCAGCTGGCCCTGTGTCGGTAACCACTCCGAATACTGGAGTCTGGGAGATGGGTGGGGCTGGACCTCGCGGTTGGCCGTGCAGGAGGGCTCATCCAAAGACCCGGTGATGCTAGTGTGGACCTCTTTCTTGGCAGCGCCCTTTGGGGAAACAATTCCATGGCCGACCCTCCTGGGAGAGCCCTCTGGTTTGGCTTCCATGGCCCGTCCAGGATTGAGAGTGCCGAGAGGCCGGACACACGACCCGGAGCCGGCGAGGAAGAGTGAGACTCACGGCGAGTGAGCTTGGTCTACCCTTCTGGAGTGTTTTGGGTTGCTTTCTTCCGAGCCAACCCGGAGGGGGATGGTGGGGAGTGCGGGGCGGGGTGTGGAGCGTGCTCACGAGTCGTGAACGCCACTTTCGGTGATTTGTTGTTCATATTTCACTGTGGTTGCAGTTGGGCTGTTGGCGTTGCTAGCACTGCTGGTTTTGTTTTGTTGCTGCTGTGCTTGTGGT
>CAJNJA010009952.1:0-14490 GCA_905231915.1 Symbiodinium necroappetens | reverse complement strand
GGTTCGCGTCTGTGGTCGGAAACCCCGTTTTGGGGTGAATGCCACGTTCCCCTGAGTGTACCTTCCCTGACCCTCCCCAAGAACACACCTGCTAAGCCCATGACCACTGTAGAAATCCCTGTAGGTATCACTCAGGTCATCCGCAGGCATTCCAAACCGAGGCTGAGGCTGCTCCTTCTGCTGACAACACAAGTCCCCACTCTCTCTCTCTCTCTCTCTCTCTCTCTCTCTCTCTTTCTCTTTCTCTTTCTCTTTCTCTGAAATCCAGGAGCCCATGGACCCGTGGACCTGGCTTTGCAAGGCGAGCACTGTGGCGTTCTGGCACAGCATCGTCACGTCCACGTCCTGTCAGCTTTGCTTCGGAGACCCAGGAAGAAAGCATTGAAGCTTCGAGAATGAATTTCCATCCTAGAACCCTAGAACATCACCTGACCTCCTGATTGCAACAGCCTCCGCCTTCCTCAGTTCTCCTGCAAAAGTCACCAGGCCTTGTGGATATCTACGACAAAGAGAATTATGGTCGCAAGTGAAGGCCAACGAGAGTTAGCAGGAGCAAGCATGCGAGGTGACAGCGGCGGAACTTGAGGAGGCTTACACTTAGGGCTTAGGGTTTAGGGTTCAGGGTTGCCCTAAACACGAGACAATATCATCCTCCTGGCGCTTGCCTGCACATATCGAGACCTGCCCGCCTGGAGGTCCCTCTACCGTGGTAGGTCCAGTTAAGCCACTCTGAAAAAACTCGCAAGGCTCATAAACCCTAAACCCCCAAGTACCTACTATATAGGGCCCCCCCAAACCCTGAACCCTAAACCCTAATTCGCGGCCTGGGCCCAGTCTCCGAGAAACGAGAGGAGCTGCTCATCCCCGAAGAACGACAGGAGCTGCTCATCTTTGAAGGCCTTACAACAGGGTTTTATTTAGGGTTTGGGGCTTTAGGGATTTAGGGGTTTAGGGTGTCAGGCATCTTGCTTCAGAATGTGCATCCAGACTTGCTCCGACAGTTCGGGGCTCCATGCGCTCGCATCTTCAGGGCGTCTGATGCCTTTGTTCGGCCTTGGCGTTGTCACTATGTTTGGGCTTTCTTGGTCCCCTTGTCAATTGGGTGCAGGGGGCCCTGGAAGATTACGTTTGACTGCCTGCTGACAGACGTTTACAAGTCAGTGCCTTCAATGCACGTGCAGTCCCCCGAGGAATGGAACTGTCAGCTGCGCCAGCGCAACATTGTGCGGGTTCAGTTTTTCAGTGCCAACACCCTTTCCAAAGCCCAAGCTCTGTTAACTTGACCATTCCTGAGCGCCATGAACCCTAAACCCTTCACCCTAAACCCTAAGCCCGGATGCGCCGTGTTACAAGACACACGCATACTCCGTTGGAGCCGGCTCTCAAACCAAGCAGCCGGAGGCCCCCCAGCCTCGGCTACGAAGCCCCAACCCCTCCTAAACCTTAAACCCTAAATCCTAAACCCTAAACACCAAACCCTAAACCCTAAACTCCTGACCCTAAACCTTAAACCCTAAAGCTCCAACTACCCGAAGTTGCCAGAGGGCCGTCGCAATGCTGTCTGCCCCGGCCACTGTGGCCGCCCAGGCCTCCGGGACTTGTTTTGCCCAAAGCTTTGGGGTTTTAGGGCTTTAGGGTTTTTAGGGCATCGGGCTCTAGGGTTTTAGGGTTTAAGTGCTACACCCTACAGTAACCAGGGAACCCTAAGGCTCCAAATAGCCAAAAGTAGGTGACTTTAGAGCCCAATGTAGCTGTTCTTTGCATACTTGGAGCCTTAGGGTAAGCCTAAACCCGACAACCCTAGAGCCCAAACTTCCCGAACCTCAAGCCCTGAACCCCAAAAACCCTAAACCCCCGAAACACGGCCTCAATCAAGACCTCCTGACTCCGCTCTTCAGCTCGGACTGCCAGCTGCCAGGCTTCGTGCAGTGCCTGTCGAGTTTAGGTTGTAGGGTGCAAGCGAGGTTTGCACGGCATGGCAGCATGACCGCGCCAACGGGCAAGACAACATTCACACGATGGAGTCCGATGGAGACGACTGATTACTCGACGGCAAGAATCAGCCTACCTCTGGTCTGGCACAGCGAACATCGACGTTCCCGAACATGCACCCGCAAGAGTTCTTGAAGACCCAGAACCCTTTCGTGCAAGACTCAGCCAGAGCTTCCAAAGACACGCCTCAAAGTGGCCCCAACTGAACAAGCAGGCTACATTGTGAAATTCAAGGCCTCAGGAAATCCTCAACCCCGGCAGAACAAACTCCAAGAAAACCCAGGCTCTGGAACCCCAACCGTTCGGGCCTGAGTGTCAGCGTTGCATGTCGTGAAGTTCTGTGCTTTGGCCAGAGCTGCATCCATTTGGTGAAGTGCTTTTGAATGCCTGGGTGAGGAGTTTGGAATATCAGCACTTGTCAAGACTTGGTGCTCCAACACGTTCCTGTTGAAACATCCCGCCCTGTGGTTTTCTGCTATATTTCCGTTACACTAAAGTACACTACACCATGCCATACCATACCATACCATACCATACTATTATTTTACTGTTATATTACTATACTATGCTATACTATACTATACAATACTACACTGCAATGTACTATACAATGACAAAGTATACTATACTAAATATACTCCAAAAATATTCTTTTAATAGAGAATGTCGCATGACGGCTGACAATCGAAGCAGTTCAGCCTGCGAGAAGGCTTTCCTCTCATCTGCTGTAGCAAAAGCCGTCGTCATTTTTTCTGGAGTGGCTGGCATAACACCCTTGAGTGGCAGAACCGGATGGCTCCGCATGCTCTTGACAGTCGAGCAAATTTGCCCGTAGATTGTTGCCATCGCCTTTATGGCCAATTCGGCTTTGAAGCCCTACACTCTGTGAAGGCGCTTGACTGAGTTCTCTACCCAAGTCGGAGTCCTAAAGAACTTAACCAACCTAAACCCTAAGTCCTAAGCCCTAAACCCTCAGACCTAAGCCCTAAGCCTTAAGCCCTAAACCCCCCCTCCTCACTCCGAGCTGAGTTCCTGCTCGTTCTCCAAACGTTCTTTTACGAGGATACATCCGGTGAAGTTTCAGAATCGTAACACTATAGTATAGTATATATAGTATAGAATAGTATCGCATAGTCAATCGTATAGTGTCTGGTAAAGTATAGTAAGGTGAAGTGTAGTGTGGTGTGGCTCTCAGATTCCGAGGCCCCTGTGTGGCTTTTGGCTGGACACCTTCTTGCTGCACCGGAAACCTAATAAGCGACAGCTTAAAATTCTTTGTTCGAGCATCTTGAGGCCGCTTCGGGTACAGAATAAGTGCTGTTGTTGAGGGTATCCTAAGAAGCACTCGAAGACGCCTGGGAGAAGCGACCTGCCGAACCTGTTAAGTGTGGTCAACATGCATAGTACATTCTGATATCAGCGCGCTCAAGACCCCAGTAGGTCAAGCGCACGTACATCTGGCTGAACAGACGTGACCAGGACATTGGCATCGACGAAGTGGGAACATGAATGGTACCCTAAACCCCAAACCCTGACGCCTAAACCTAAGCACCGTGGCACTCGGCAACTATGCTGTTCGTGGCTCGGGGCTTCGGTTGGAGGCCTTTGAAGTGCTTGGGGCCGGACTCCAGCCCTTGGGTTTAGGGTTTGGGGTTTAGGGTTGAGAGGTTCAGGGGTTTAGGGTTTAGGGTAGGGCGACGAGATTGCATCTCAAAAGCCAGTGCCCCTTCCGAAGTTGGATCCAATGCTACGTCTTCCCCATGTTAGGCTGGCCTGGGTCTTTGCTAACATGCTTTCAGGAGGTGGCCACAACTAAAGTGCACGACCATCCCAAAGCCTCTGATTAAGGTCAACAGCCGATGCTAGGCAAAGTGCGACTGAAACTGAGGCTTTCCTAAACACCTAAAAAACCGTTTAGGGTTCAGGATCTAGGGTTCAGGGTTTAGGGTTCAAGGTTTAGGGCTGAGGGTTTAGGGTTTCATTGATGACGAATTGAAACTCAGAATGTTTCCCAACACTCTGCCGGGGTAAGGCAAGTAGCAGCATAACATAGGTGCTGTGCTTCTCGTGACATCGCAAGAGGGCTTCGACCAGGTACCTCAGAGTAAGAGATGGCATTCGTCAAAAACAGGATGCCCAGGACATAGGGGCTGAATAATCAGAACAAAGTGTTGGGCGATGGAATACTGTAAGTATATGGGGAATCTGAGGGGATAATGCTACTTATTTGTACATGGGCCTAGATTAATTGCGTCGCGCAGGAGTTAGAGAGCCCTGGGTAACGAAAGACATGATATGGAAGTACTTGCGTCACGCAAGAATTATTGAAGAGAAAAATGAGTGCGTCACGCAAGAATTCTTTAAGAGTCTTTCTTTAAGAGTCAACTGCTCCACGAAACTACTACAGGATTCGCCCCGCAAGAAGCAACAAGTGTGCTGGATTATTTCACTATGAAAGAGAAATCGTTCGTGAATGCTGTCGTGTAAGAGCTCAAAACAATATGCCAGTAAAATCAAATATATAAAGAAGATCGAATTTCGCTTGTGCGAAAATAGGGTATACGTCTCTATCTACAGTGTTTTTGAGACAAGTGCGGGCCAATGGGGGGGGGGGACCTTATTTATATACATATATATATGTAGCCACTTAGAAGTTTTAGTGCTGTAACCAGATAATCATTGAGCTTGTGGATTGAGCAGGATCGTTCGTTCCAGTAGTTTTACGTTATGACTGTGAACTGCGCTCTCTCTACACTTCGCTTCCCTGCTATCCTTATTTTCAAAGACAGAACCCAAGATGGGCGATGGATAAATCTCAGATGCCCTTCCCTAAACCCTAAACCCTTTGACTGTGTCAGAAAGCTGGGCTGGCTTGCTGTTAACGTGCGTCTTGGCTACGAGTATGCCCCATCCATGACCTTTAGGTAATGTGGGCCGCTCGCGCTTGAGCGAGAAGATGTGAGACGCAAGTGCAACGCAAAACTGCTCACCAGTTGAATGTTTGGAGGTCCAGGTCATAGAAGCTGCCTCAACACCCTGAAACCCAAAACCCTCAAAACCCAAAACCCTGAAACCCCGAAACCCTACAACCCCAAAGCTCTAAACCCCCAAAGCTCTGAACCCCCGAAACCTTACGACTCTAGAAACCCAAAGCCCTAAATCCTGCACTCCCTTCAGGTCCCGAGCTCTGAGACTGCCAACTTTCATCTGCTGGCCCTGGGCCCTGAATGTACATACTACAATACAAGGCTACTAGAAGGATACTGCAAAGTTAGTATAAGGTTAGTATAAGGGCCCTAAGCCCTAAACCCTAAATCCTATACTGTAGATATGGGTACTAGAAGCCCCTAAGGTTGAATCCAGGTCACGAAGGCGAAGACTTCAAACTGAGGTCGAAATTCAACCCCTGAGCCTGGTCACGACTCACAACGCCTCTTGGCTAGACATTCAGAAGAGCACAGGGCTTAGGGATAGGAAGGTTTATAGTTCACTCTTCCAGCAAATGAAACTTACTTGGAGATGGCCTTGCCACACTTCGTCGATCTCAGGTTTCAATCTTTGTTCGCTTACGAGTGGGGGTTCAGGGTTTGGGTTTTGGGTCTAGGGTTTAAGGTAGAATACGCGAGCAATCTCGGACGGTTCGAAGCGTCTGCTTAGAAATCTGTAGGCAGGAGCCCCAAGTGCAGGAATGATTAGAATAGCGTTTGGGGCGTAAAGCGGACGGAAGTCTGTTGCCATCAAGAGTGAAACGTTTTGGGGTACATTATAAACAAAAAAGGGAGACCTAATGAAAACATATTAGGAACCATTCAGGCTCCTACATTACAACTGTTTGGTTAGACTTGCAACGAACATGGAGCCGGGTAGACTCCAGGTGCCGGAACGACAAGCAGCCCTTCGTTTGCATCACTCTCCGAACAGCTTTTGTGGGATGAGACCTTCGCATGAGTTACCCATTCTAGTAGAGTGTAGGGTTTAGGGTTTAGACTATGACTATGTGCCGGAATTACCCGGACCTCCCTCCCTCATTCTCAGGAGAAGAGACTCTCGACAGGCCACGGACCCAGAAGCATTTAAAGTCATGGTTCCAAGGGCTTCTGTGAGGCCAGGCTATCCCCAAACACCTTGCTGAAGACAGCGTAGAGATCCCGGCTACTAAAACCCTAAACCCTAAACTCAAGATCTACGAACTCTGCGTCCCGTAACCTCGAAGGCTAGCTACTGACATGTGCTGGGGGCAAACTCTCAGGATTCTTTGGCTATAGGGTTTAGGGTTTAGGGCTGGCAGTTTTCGTTTGGGTCCAACCTTAAAAAGCAAAGAGACAATGCTTGGGAGACATCGAGCCTTGATGGTGAGTTTGTGCTGCTGCGCTGTGTCCTGGAGGCTTCCGGGCTTGGAGCTGTAGGGTGGTAGGCTATGCTGTCAGGGTTTAGGGTTTAGGGCTTAGGATTTAGAGGGTTGGGTGTTTAAGGTTTAGACTTGCAGGGCCGGGTTTGAAAAGAATGGCGGGTTGCTTGTTTTGGGGCTTCTAGAAGCGAAGTGTTTGTCGTGGTAGTTGTACTACCTGCTATGGTCGTTTGCCGGCACTTGGCAAAACAAATTGTTGATGGATCGCTGCCAACAAGTCATCGCTTTCGACATCCACTCTCCCAGAAGGTTCTCGCAAGCTCCCAGCTCGTGACAAAGAACTACCCTGAATTACTAAACCCTAAACCCTAAACTGCTCAGTAAGCATCTCCTTCTTTCGCAAGGCCGAGGGCCGAACCCCTGTAAGCATCTTTATCTGTATCTCTCCCTCTCCCTCCCCCTTTCCCTCTCTCCCTTTCCCCCCTCCACTCTCTCCCTGTCTCTCTCTCTTTCTTTCTTTCGTGCGCTCTTTATTTCTTTATTTCTCTATTTCTTTCGTTCGTTCTTTCTTTCTGTATTCTTTATTTATCTCTTTCTTTCTTTATCTCTTTACCTCTTTCTCTCTTTCTCGCTTTCTTTGTTTCTCTCTTTCTCTCTTTCTTATTTCTTTCTTTCTGTATTTACTTCGTTATGTCTTTCTTTGCGCCTTCGTTCTTTCTTTCTTTCTTTATGTCTTTCTTTGTGTCTTTCTTTCTGTCTCTCTCTCTCTCTATCTCTCTCTCCCTCTCACCCACTCATTCACTCTCAGTCAGCAGCCAGCTGGATTCAGCAAGGGAACAAAACTCACAGTGGGCGTTCGCAGACTGCGGCAGCGCGGCTCAGAATCTACCAAAACCTGAATCAAAACTCTCGTCCAAGCTCAGGAGGCCCCGACTGTACTCACCCCCCCCCCCAACCCCCACCTGCGAATCGCAGCCATAGACCATAATTATTGGTTGGGGTTTAGGGTTTAGCGGTTACTAGGTTACTAGACCGCAAAGGGACATGAGCCATGTCAAAGATGCAAACACTCGAACCATGCCTGAACAACCCCCAAATCCATGAAGTCCAACACCAAAACACCCGTAACCCATAATCCTCAAAGCCGACGACTGCAAACCCAAAACTCAAAACCCCAAACCCTGAACCCTAAATGCCGCCTAAACCCTCAACCCTAAACCCCAAACCCTAACCCCAAACTCTAAACCCCAAACCGTAAACCCTGAACCCCTAAACCCCAAACCCTAAACCCCAAACCTCAAACCCCAAACCCTAAACCCCAAACCCTAAACCCCAAACCCTAAAACCCCCAGCCAGGTTCAGCCTCCCGCAGGAGCCGCATCTTGTCCGCCATTGGGTCTTCGGTAGCTCCAACGCGTAGGCGCTGTTGAAAGCTTGCCTGGGTTTAGGGTTGAGGGTTTAGTTTTTTTTTTTGATGGCCTTTTGATGACTGCCGAGCGAAGCTAAGCGTCTTAACCCTTGCGGGTAGGCTCCTGGTCTGCCTTTAGACCTTGAGGTAAGCCTCGAAAGTACATTACTGTGGCATTACTCACCCTCACTGCGTCGGTGCCCTCTTAGCCCTGGTTCTCATCAAGTGGTAGCGTCCCATCAAGCCCTTCGCCATTGTCCTCGACCACAGCCCTATCGACCCCGTTGTCACCATTGCACTCTTCCGATGTTAGGGTTTAGGGGTTTAGGGTTTAGGGCTTTAGGGGTTTTAGGGTTTCGGGGTTTAGGCGTTTAGGGCTTAGGGGTTGAGGGTTTAGGTTTTGGGGTTTAGGTTTTTAGGGATCTTTTGGCTAAGGCTTCTTCGGCATATCTGGGGTTGAGGATCCAGCATCTGTGCCACGAGAGTTCCTGATATCCAAACCTCAAATCGAAACCCGAAAGAAACCCTAAACCGCAAACCCGAAACCCTAAACCATTCGTCAGTTAAGCACAAAACGTCCGGCGTCAGGAGCTTGTAGGTGCAGCGGATACCATCCATCCCGGCAGGGGTTAGGCTTTAGGGTTTAGGGTTGAATAGGGTTTGGGGTTTAGGGTTTATCCCATTGACACCTTTCCACTGCCAGATGTCAAATAGTGCTGACGATATCAATTGGCTGGTGTGAGATCTTCCCCGGATACTTTAACTTAATTAGTGAATTCACAAAATGGAGCCCGCCACCCTCCCAGTTTTGCGGGCAGCACAATGTCCCGCGCCATTCCAAAACCAGACTCTCCACAGCTTGAGTTCTTAAACTCTTAAGCCCTAAACCCTAAACCCTTTTCAAGCCTGCATTTCTTCAACACGCAAGCCCAAACTTGCGATTTAGAACCTCAAAGCTTAAGATTGATTTCTGTGCCTTCTACCACCAAAGGGTTTAGGTTTTTAGGGTTTTAGGGTTTAGGGTTCAGGTTCAGGGGAGACGTAGAAAGACGACAAGGTTCTTCACAGCTCGCGTTGAAACACGAAGGTAGTCTAAACTCAACCTCAAGGCCTACCACCGCCCGCCTGAAAGTGGTGCAGCATGCCATGGGCGGCCTCCAACGGTTAGGGGTTTAGGGTTGAGGGGTAAGGGTTTAAGGTTTAGGGTTTAGGGTACCCAACAGGAGACCATACCTACCCTAAACCCCAAACCCTAAACTTGTGATGTTTGCATTCCCCTACGAGATGGCGTTTTAGGTTTTATTCAGAAAACAAAAAGGAAAACCCTACTCCCCGAACAGCCAACCAGAAGAGTCAATCAAGAGTCTGCCTAAAACCGACACTCAAAAAAAATATCGCCACAAAAACAGGGGAAGACACATGGGGGGGGAAAACAAAAGCAAGGAATACTCATAACAGCTTCAAAAACACCAAAACCAAAACAAGAAACAATGACACAAAAAATCAATAAGCAACACAACACTCGAACAAACAACAAACCAGAATAGTCATAGGAGTTGATTATTATTGATTTGCTTGTTGTTTTCCTTTTGATTTTGCTTAGTTGTGTGTTTTATGTGCTTTTTCGTTGAGTCTGCAGTGTTTTTTAGTTGAGTCTTGGTTTACGGATTGTTCATTTGTAGGAGTCATGTTTTGCCTTGTTTGGTTTTTCGAATCTCCTGTCAAAACCCAAATCGTACGGGATGCGGACTTCACAACCCTAATTGTTACTTGGTAGTGTTGGGGAGTCTGCCCTCTTAGGCCCTTTAGGCCTTGATGAATACCCTCAGAGCCCTAGTTCGTACAGTTCTGGCATGGTCTAACAACCAGGCCAAAGGTTGAAAACCGGGCTTGTGCATAGACTAAACCCTAAACCCTCAACCCCTAAAAACCCGAACCCCGAAACCCTAAACCCTGAACCCCCAAACCCTAAACCCTTAAACCCTAAGCCCCCTCAACCCTAAACCCCTCAACCCTGAACCCTAAACTCCTCAACCCGAAACCTGAACCCCCAAAAAGCCCGAAAGCCCTAAACCCCCAAACCCTGCCCCTCAAACCCAAGTTTACACATGTCCCCTTGGTTTGATTGGAGTCCAGGTTGTGGCACTTCTACAAGAAAGCAGCTTTCTGAGCGCTCAAGCACGTCTAGGGTTTAGGGCTTTGTAGTTTAGGGTTTAGGGTTTAGAGTTTAGGGAACCAACTCTTCTACCTCTAAGGCACCCCTCCGCTACGTGAAGTCTCTTCAAAGCAATCCCTTAAAGGGTCCATGTACCTATTTTATTCTTAGCCCGAAAGGAGTTCCTGTATAGGTGCTTTAAGGCAAAGGTACTATGTAGGTACATGGACCCTGAAGCACTTTGCCCCTCGTCTGCTCCCAAGCTCTAGCCGCTGCAGGAACACGTCAGAACACCAGACCTTGATACAACCCTAAACCCTAAACGCTGGACCCCTAGACCCTAAACCCCTTTTGAGCTCAACAGCTCCTCAACACCGCTGCCCGGTACCCTGAAAGGCCAAGGAACCCTGTGACCCCCATACTTAACTCCAGATGGCCTTCACACGCAAGGGCCAGCTCTGTTTGGAGGCATTGACGGTCAGGGACGCTAGGCGATTGTACAGATTCTGTCCTCGACCCCCAAAACCCTCAAATCCTACTGTGGTCAACGCCTTGATGTTGAGTTGGGCTGTGCGAACCTTGTCTCCAAAAGCAAAGCTGTCAGCATGTCTTTATCAAGATGCGCCCGGAAACCATACTGGACCTGGTTCGCAACCCTAAACCCTAAACCCTATAAACCCTAAACCCGGATCCCTCAAGAGGCTATATATATATACATAGCTCAGCTTCGAAGACAAGGACTCCCCGTCGTCCGTCTCTGATGCCACTTTACGCTTTAGGTTTAGGGCTTTAGGGTGTTAGGGGCTCGGGTTTAGGGATTTAGGGCTCTAGGGTTGTAGGCTTTAGGGTTTTAGGGCTTCGGGTCAGGATTTGAGAGGTCCTGGATCTGGCAAACTAGGGCTTAGGGCCGGGGGTCCAGGGCATGGCCGACACCCTGCACCCGCAACCCTAAAACCTAAACCCTGCACCCACAACCCAAGCACTCAGAAGTGCCCTTGCTTGGGAGTCCTGCTGCTTGATGCCACTGGAGGATGTCTCGGGAAAGCCGAGGAGTCGTCGCCTGACGGAGTGTAGTACACGGAGCTCTTCCCCAAACGGAGCGTCAACTCTAAACCCTAAACCCTAAACCTTATTCTTGTACTGAAGTGCCCTATAGGAGCCTTGCAGTGGTCTTTAAGTGCCTTTGGAGCGCTCCTCGCGCTGAATTACAGTTCTCTCCGAGTGCAGTTGCACTGTCGTACTGTTTGGGTTTAGGGTGTAGGATTAAGGATTTAGGACTCAGAGGGATTTCGATCTTATAGGGCTTAGAGGGTTTAGGGTTCAAATTTTCCTTGAACCTTGACATGGATGAAGTAACGGCATCTTTTGTAGCCACAGTGGACTGTTGCTTAAGCTCAAGCTGCCGCCAGTCCCGACCATCATCGTAACTGCCATCGTATGTGCGTATAATTCGAAGAACAAAATGTTCTAAACATTTCATAGGCATAAACTGCAAAATTTGGCAAGCGCGTTCCTGAAGAGCTGCGAAATTCATTAGATCTAGCTTCGATTTCATCAAGTAGGGATCTCTCTCTACAGTTGCCTACAAGATACAACCCCTCATATTCACAAATAAATCTGAAAAATAACGGACATGAACACATGCAATAGATTCAAATAAGCTTTCCGCAAAGAGATTGAGTCAAGGACAACCGTTGACCTGTTGAATTTCCCGTATCCCTGACAGTGGCCTGCACGTGCTTGAAGTCGATCTGCCGCAGCGCTGCAAGCAGCGCGCTGGCTTCTGGCGGCGCTTCGTTTTGAAGGTCGGCATCCTGGAGAAAGGACCACATGCTTGATGCTCACCTCCAGCATGCATACACAGTATATTCATGGTGCACTCAGACCACCCTTCAACTTCCCCTAAACCCTAAACCATCGAGCCCGGAACGCCCTGCACCCAGATTCCCGGGCTTTATGAAAGTCGGACCTGGCACCTGAAGCGCATGTTCTCTGAGCTGCGGTTCAGGGTTTAGGGTTTAGGGCGTATCCCAAGCCAACAGCTTCTGAGGCCTTAGTCGCCGAAGCAGCCGCGTTGTAGAGAGCCCAAAGGATGTAGCTCGTCTGGTAGTCAAGCAGGGCCTCCGGTTGTCATTTTCGGCTAAAGAATCAGAAACGATCTGTGACGAACAAAGCTGCTGGGCCGCAAGTCACAGCAGTTACTCTGAAAACAGGCCTAAGTGGTTAGTTTAGGGTTTAGGGTCTGCGCAACTAGCCCTAATTTGAAAACTCCACCCTCTCAGGTGCATGAAGCTGCAGAGCATCACGAGAAGCAAGGCTTAAAGCTACCGAGAAAGGCAAAACCCTACAGCCCATGCTCTCACCATCCATTCGAAGAGCCGAACAGAACAGCTCGCCTCCAGATTCTGCATCAGGATGTTGTGCGAGTCCTGCTTCGGAGCAAGCTTCACTCAAAATTGTGGCGGTACATCCTCACACCCACACAGCTTCAACCCTAGAGCCGCAATTGGCTCCTAAAACACGAAATCGAGGTGTTTAGGGTCTAGGGTTTAGGGTGTGGGGTCTTGGGCCCCTGTGCCCTTTCCAGGCTCAGTTTTGAGCCGAGGATTGTTCGGGATTTGAATTTGGAGGTCCCGATATTGGTCTACTGCTACGGAATCTCTGGAAGAAGTATGACTACTGGACAGACATGTAAACTCCCGCTTAGATATGTCGTGGTAGTTGTCGATCGGATTCTGCATCATGATAGGGGTTTTACGATTTTGAGGGCTTACATCTAAGTTGGGACCTAGATTTCGGACGAACATACATATCCCAGAACACAAAGCTGTCAATTGTGCCCTCGATGTAGGGAGGTGAGCTCTTCTTTTGAGGAGTCCTACTGTGTCAAACTGTTGTCGTTGATCTTCCGGAGGGCTTCAAAACCTACAAACCCTAAAACCCTAGAACCTTAAACTTGGTTTAGGGCTTTCATTTAGGGTTTCCCTTAAACCCCTAATTGTTGAGAGCATCGCAGCGACTGTAGTAACCCAGCCAAGCTCCTGACCTCCCTGCCAGTTGGCAGTTAAAGATGGACCCCCAAACCTCCAGTGTTTGGGGGTTTAGGGTTTAGGGTATCCTGAACCCTAAACCCTTAAACCCTTAAGCCCTTAAACCCTAAACCCCTAAAGCCTTAAACCCCTAAACGCTAAACCCTGCGGTTCATGCCTAAACCCTGCCGTTCATGGTTTAGGGGGGAGCCCCGGCCAGCAAATTGCAAGTTTCTAAGTGGCGAATGCTCCCCAGGCAAGTCCCATCCCAAGGCCTCCCAAAGCCTCCCTGGTGCCTTTCAAAGGGGCCTCCTCCTAGACAATTCTAGGAGTGGGTTTAGGGTTTAGGGCTTCGGGTTTAAGTTTAGGGTTTAGGGTTTCGCGTCTCGGCCTCCACCTTCTTAGATTGACAAGAGATTCACAACAGAACCACGTCGAGCGGCCATCGCAGGGCGCAAAGCGGTTTGTCGGAAACCCTTGCTTCTGAGGAACGGCCGGCACGGGCCGCGAGGATCCAGAAGCCCACACCGCAAGGGTTTCCGGTTCAGGTTTCGGGTTTTGAACTGTGGGGGAAGCTGGGAACAAAACAGCCAAGCACGCGACAAGGGGGTGCGCCGCCGGGCCCCATTCCCAAAGAATTGCACCCGCTGCACGTGCACACTGAATCCAAATCAACCCTAAACCCCTGAACCGCACCAGTAACACTCCACTAGCAACCAAAAACCCTAAAACCTCAAAACCCTTAAAACATAAAACCCTAAACCATCAAACCTAAACCCTAAACTGCCAATGAATTCAGTGCCATCCTGCCTCAAGGCTCTCCAGGACAGCAGAGGTGCCAGCCCGCACGGAGTCCTAGAGGGTTTAAACCCTAAACCCTAAAATTTAAGGCTTGAGGGCTTAGTGCTTAGGAGAGGAAGGAGGGAATAGAGGACGACGAGATCACTCTCCCATTTTCCCCTTTCGCACCAGTAAAGGGGTTAGGGCTTAGGGTTTAAGGCTTAGGGTAGGAGTCCTGTAGGCAAAAGAGGTCGCACATCACCTGCGAGGATGTTCGAGAGGTCTTTTCAAGTACGACCTCCCGTTGGGCTGTGGGGGCCTCTTCAGCAAACGGAGGGTTTAGGGTGTAAGGTTTACCCTGCGGGTTCACTTCCAAGTGTGGCGGAAAGTGCAGGATGTATCGTTATTTACAGCATAGGCGAGTTTCGGTTTTTCAAGGGCAGTAAGGTTTTGAATGGTTTCAACAAAGTCATTGTTGTTGATGTTTGGATGTTGTTTGGCTAGGTAAGTTATATTAGCGTCAGAGCGTGACAGAGCCGAAATCACCATGTCCTCCCCGCGTTGGTTGGCTTTGCTGCTGAGCATTGTATTGTTGCTGCAATGCATCGACAGTTGCTGGCCATTCCATATGGGATTGTGTAAAAGCTTGCCAGCTGAAATTTAAGGAGCAGTACGAAGACCTGAAAATGGCACCGGCGCGGAGCCAGGTGAAAGAGAAGAAATGGGACAATTAGACCCCCCCCCTCCCACCACCCCCCCCACCCCCCCCCCCCCACCC
>CAJNJA010009951.1:0-14490 GCA_905231915.1 Symbiodinium necroappetens | reverse complement strand
AAAAAAAAAAAGACACAAAAGAAATCATCCCAAAGCCAGTAAGGCAACCCTGCAGGGAACCCGGAGGCATCGATGTTGAAGCGCAGGAGTCGGCGGAGAAGTTGTTCCTGCAATGCTTCTTTTTTTGGTCTAATATTTGTTGCTTCTTTCTGGTGTTTAGAGTTTAGGGACGGTTTAGGGTTTAGGGTCTTGAGCGGGGGGAGGGGTGGCGGATGGTTCTTTTCCGTAAGGCTTGAGGGCTTTTGGTGTTTAGACTTTTGGGGCTTGCATAAGACAGGATCTGTACCTATTTGTCTCAAGCCATATCCCCAAACCCTGAGCCCCATTTCTTAGTCTTGAGGTCTTATCAGCATACTAAGTCGCTTAAGTTCCTGAGTATAAAACAAACCTTGTACAACATAACCTTCTTCAGGCACCTATCTTGAAACTCTAGGGTGAGTCAGACCCTTGTTTTGACTGCGCGTATATAGGTTAATCTATACATAAGGTTTAAGTCATAGAAATTTCGGACCTTTGGCTATAAGGGTTGCATATGGGTGTCTGTTGGCCGGCCGAGGCCATAATATTCCTACAACCCCTGAACCGCAGACTCACTACAACCCCTAAAAACCTGGACGCTGAAGAACCTCAAGCCCAACATTCTAAGACGCAGACCCTGCAGGATGCTGAACCCAAAGGCACCTGAACTCGACGGAACACTTTATGGGAACCCCCTTGGGAACTTTCACTATGCTGCTACGTGACCAACTGGAAAAATATGTACTTCTTTGGCTTAGCTAGATTCTAACAGAAACCAATACCAAAAACAGTCAACAAGGATGCCACTAAGCATCCTAGTTAAAGAATGCCTTTAACCAGTGAAAAAACACACCCAGACACCCGGAAGGATCTAAAAAATAGAACCCCCAATATGGGACCCTATACTATTAAAGGGTTCTTTTTTTGGACCCCCCCTGAAGGGATCTACTTTCTGAGCCCTGTAAATCTTAAAACACCCTATTTTCCTTTCCATCCCTACAAAGGAACCGGTCTTTGAAGGGATCTACCTAAACCCTAAACCCTAAACCCCAAAACCCTAAACCCTAAATCCTATAAGAAACCCTCTTTGAAGGGATCTACTTCTTGGATCCTCCCGGGGGTCTGGGCACGGGAAACCCGTGGTCCTCACTCCAGGTGCTCCACTCCTGTTTCGGGCTTCGGCTTCTTTCGCAGTTTAGGGTTTAGGGTTTAGAGTTTTTCTTTAGGGTTTTCGGGGGTCAAGGGTTTGGGGTTTCGGGCTTCGGCTTCTTTCGCGGCGAAAATTTCCGTAGGGTTTTTTGCGGGTCAAGGGCTTTCGGGTTTAGGGCTTCGGCTTCTTTCGCGGTTCAGGGTTCTTAGAGTTTTTTGGTTGTCAGGAGTTTCGGGCTTAGGCGACTCGGCTTCTTTTCCAGTTCAGGGTCCTTTAGGGGTAAGGGTTCGTTTGGGTTCAACCTACCTTTTTAAGGACATATATAAACAAATCACAGTAGGGAACCCTACAAAGGAAGGTCTTATAGGGTCCAGGTAAACCCTACATGCTGCACCGCCTGACGGTCCGCTAAACCTTAGAAAGCCCGATGAAATCTTGACAGTCGGGCCGTGCGCTAAGCCCTCAGAACCACCCGTCATACTTTTCAAAACCTTCTATTGGGATCAAAACACATTACTTCTACTGTATGGATGAGTGCGGGGCTCTAAATCAATAGTAAGAGCTTTCTGTCCCGAGTACAACCATGCTAAAATATCCACCCAAAACACCCCTGAATTGCCTTTTCCAGACCCCAAGCCTTCACAACCTGTAGCCGTAAACTAAACCCGGATTAGAAAAACCCCAAGCCCTAAGCCCTACCTGGACCTAAAAAACCTACCTTTTGTGGACTAATATAAGGAAATCATAAAAAGGAGCCCGAAGAAGGTAGGTTCCTTGAGGTCCAGGTAGAGCCTGCAAGGCCCTTTCCCAGAATGTCGAGGATCCAGAAAGTAGATCCCCTAATTTGGGACCCTAACTACTAAAGGGTACTTTATAGGAACCCCTTAAGGGACCTACTTTTTGGATCCTCCCGGGGGTCTGGGTTGAGGTCCTCCACCCACTTCTTCCGACGTTCCATCAGACGATCCCCGCGAGTCCGCTCTCCGCCACGGGAGTCCTCAACGCAAAGACTTGGAAATCTCTTCGGTATAGGAGTTCTTCAGAAATTTAGGGTCGGTTTAAGGTTTAGGGTGTTAGGGTGTTAGGGGGGCTCTGCAATGTTTATTCAAAGGCGGTGCTTGCGTTTTGTTTTTACGGGTTTTAGAGTGTCCGATACGGCTCTAACAGGGGTTTACAGTAACAAGACTTCTTTTGGGTTTTACTTATACGTTGTTAGCAGGACTTGTCTCGGGGTTTACAGAAGGGGTATTGTGGGGTTTGTAGAGTGTCCGCAAGACTTTATCAGGAGTGAGACGGTATTAGGAGGGACTGGAATCGGGCTGTAGTGCAGTTTATATGATTTAAAGCTTCCTGCCATCATCGTGGGGCTTTGTAAGTGTGCTAAACACTACGGCTACAAGTATTCGGTTTGCCTGCTTGCTGCTTGTAGCACTACTTTCAGGTACTAAGATAATCATCATATAAACCCTAAACCCTAAACCCTAAAACCCTAAACCCTAAAACCCTAGACCCACTGAAGGCAGCTCCTTGGCTTGAAGTGTGGAATACGGACCCATCGGGTAGCACCAACCCCCGAGCTCTGAACCCCAACCCATGTAAGGATCGGGCGTAGCGTGCCATGATGGGCTGGCGCTTCTCCGCAGGCCTCGTTGTGGCTGGCATCCAGGATATAGGGTTTTGGGCTTAAGGGTTTGAGGTCAGGGTTTAGTATTTAGGGTTTTAGGGTTTAGAAATTGTGAGGTGGCACGGCCAAATCAAACCTGCCTGGATAGTTGCACTTCGGATTGGCAGACGAATAACTCGTTTTGATGAGTTGCAACCCGAGGTTACAATACCTCTGGTTCCCTGTCGGGGCCATATTGAACATGACCATTTTCAATCCTTATTAGGATTCTACTACAAACATGTAAAGTTGTATCCAACGAGGACCCAGACCTACAAATTTCCTTGCACACGACCGTCAGGCCCACGGCTAGAACAGGGGCAGGGCCTTAACAACTCGACTGGGGCTTTGGGGTATATACTACTTGCGATGATCATACAAGGTCCACCAGGGATGCAATCGCTTTGTATTGGGTTCTTGTTAAGGGATCTTATCTAATTTAAGTTACCATACTAGGGATCTATCGTAAATAATATGGTTTCCTTATTATGATAGCTTAAATTAAATCCGTTAACAAGAATTTAGTGTATTCCGACGCCTGAATTTCCCATCAAAGCGGCCTTTGAAAACTTCACCGTCCAGAAAGCTTCGGGGCTTAGCAGCCAAGCACTTGAACGGGTTTGGTGAACTGAGCAAAAGGCACCATAAAAAAGCCGCCAGCTGCTAAGAAATGGGGATGCTAACCTGGGTCCCCGGTGGGGGCTATATTAAAACTGATCATTTTTAATGCTTATTGGATCACAAAAATATGTAAGAATTGTAGGACCCAGTAACATTAAGTAAGGCCCTCGAAAAGAGAAGGGGGGGAGTGGATTCATCATGATCTACATCTACTGCGCAGGGTCTCCTAGTTGGCACCGAGACCCCTTAGGAGAGGATCTAGAAAGTAGATCCCTAAATTTAAGGAGGGTTCCTATAAAAAGTACCCTTTAGTAGTATAGGGTCCCAAATTAGGGGATCTACTTTTTGGATCCTCCCTTAAGGCGTCTGGGCAAACAGTCCAGGTAGGTCGTGGGTCGAGGTGCTTGCCATTGTCAAGTCGTCAACTGGAGTTTAGGGTTTAGGGTTGCTCATACACCCCCACTCCAAACGCTATGCCGTAACTGTGACGCCGTAGATGCTACCCTAAGCCCTAAACCCTAAACCTAAACCCTAAACCCTAAACCCTCTAAACTCTAGACCCTAAACCCTAAACCCTAAACCCTCGAACGTCTAGGAGTCTTCCCTCTGCTTGGGCCCTTGCGGTGCTTTCAGCGGCGCATCAATGTGCAAATACTTCTGCACCTGTGCAGACGGCACTTTCGTAACGCTTTGAAAACGGGTGGCACTAGGATCTTGCACGGCGTATCCCTCAATTAAGGAACATACCGTAAATCTTGTTAGGGTTCCTATTATAATTCAATTTATATTCCGTAAATAAGGGATAATGGAGTCTCTGGGTAGTGCTTTACTCCTGCGGATCTGTGATGAAGTCTTAGGGCACTCTTTGAGGGCATGCGCTGTTGCAGAGGTCGATAGGCGGCTTTATGAAGTCTGGTTCATTGCTAGGACTTCCCTTAAGGTTGGCGGTTTCTAGTACAAGTTGGTTCCAAAAAAACGAGACTTCAACATTTCCTGGCGTGATGTTGATGTTTAGGAAGCAGAATCTTTTGGGGCAGTGGAAACGCGGGTCTTCGGTAGGAGTCGCTTTTTTTTCGAAGTTGAAGCACGGATTCGGAACGTTGCGTCCTTCAAGCCAGCCAGAGTGCAGACATTCCTCCTGGTTCTGGGTCTAGAGACTACCTGGTCCTCCCGGTCTTCATGCCATGTTTGTGCGAACCACTGCGCGCTCGCCGTTTTCTGGACGCAGCACACCCTGGCGAAATGGCGGGCCGTCTAAAGCTTTCAAACAAGAGAAACCCCAAACACGGCCCCGTCTTAAAGCACACAAGGAGGCCGGGACATCTTTTTGAAGTCTTTTTCGGGGGTTAAAGTTTTCAGATCGGAGAAACGTTGGGAAATGACGTTCACCAGGTCGAAGCCGCCAGGGTACCATGCTCTTCGAGACCTTTGCAAGGCCCTTGGTGTGAATCTGAATAATTAGAATAATTTTTGGGGGATAGCTCTTCGTCTAGGACATTTTCAGGTGTGTAGTTGCCGTTATAGGAGCCTTCTAGAAGGTCTATATACCTTATAGAAGCCTTATAGAATCCCTATATATTCTAAACTCCCCACCTGTAGTCTCCTTTAACTTCGTGTGAACAACGGGTTTAGCTTGTAGCATCTCGCTAAATATGACTCATAAACCCACACTGGCGATGGGATGTACGGGCTAAAGGTCCAGGGTTCCGCGCGCAGGCTATAGTGCTGGGGTTTTAGGGATCAGAGTTCTACCCAGGTGTATATGATACCTTCTTCAGGCTACTTATGAGCGAGCCGCTGGCAACATAACCACGGGGCCCAGATAATCTGGCGGCCGGGGGGTGTATAGGGTGCGGAAGTGTCCCGAAACAAATACAGGGGCCACAACAAGTAGAATAGAGCTACAATTACAATCAACAAGGATGACAATACTGTTGATGATAAATATCCTGCATTACCTTAAGGACCCTAAACTATGGGAATTATGGTATATTCCTTACTATGGGTACTGCCGGATTTATATCATCAACCGTAGTACTTTAAACACTTACCCAAGCTCTGAATGAAGTCTAAAGGAAGTCCAACAGCCCCGGGAGCTGACAACTCCCCAAAGTTCGATCTTGCCCCCCCAACTTTCGTAAAAAAGGGGGGCCTTAAGAATTAGAAGAGGGTTTTGGGGCCCATTGTACAAGAGATTATAGTATGGAATCCCAGAATAAGGTTTTGGGGCCCACTGTATAGAAATTATAATCTGGAACCCCAAAATAGTATGAGTAACTACTTCGGCCCCCTACATTATACCCTCAACTCTATACCAGCACCCTGAATCCCGAACCAAACCTTCCCTAAGCCCAGTGCAATAAATCTGAAATGGGAAAAATGACCCTTAATATATAATACAATAGTATTTACAATAATAACAATAATAACACACTGTAAACCATTGACCCCAAAATCGAAGTCCTAAGGTTTAGGGTTTAGGGTAATAAGGGTTTAAGGTTTAGGCCTTAAGCCTAAAGCACCCCCCCCCCCCCAACAAAAACAAAACAAAAAAACTAAAGCTCAACATATTAAGTATCCTAATCCCTCAACTGTTGCAGCCTTCTCTGCTCGGGTGGCGTCCGCAGGCACTTGGATTCCTGGCGACGAAGTATCTCAAACCAGACCCCCAATCGGACTCAACTGATTAGAACGTTTAGGAGTAGGGCTCCTAGGGTTTAGGGAAGGATCCAAAAAGGAACACTTCGGGTTCATGGCTTTGAGGGTATAGGTAGTATAGGGCTGAGAGCTAGTGACAGCTGCTACCTTAAGCCACTTGCTGCTAGCTCTTTTTGGTTAAGCTTACTGAGTTCGGTCAGGGAGCAGCCTCTGCTTCTCGAAAACAAAGGAAGGTAGTTTCCCCAGGGTGTTGGCAACTCAAAATGCCAGGTGACACCTAACAGCCAGACTTCCGGGAGGATCTAGAAAGTAGATCCCCTAATTTGGGACCCTATACTACTAAAGGGTACTTTTATAGGAACCCCCTATAAAGGCATCTGCTTTTTGGATCCTCTCAGGGGTCTGGGAACATGCAGCAGCGACCCTAAACCCGACAGGACACTTCACCGCCAGGACAAGCCATGGCAAACCCGAAACACATGTGACAAAGCGTCGAGTCCCGTGACAACTGTGGGGGGCTCTGCGCCAAAGCTGTCGGGGTTAAGGTTCCGTGCGGAAGCACTTTTGTTGTGGCGCTGCCAATTCGTAGACAATGGAACTTTAAACAATGCGTTCTAGCCCGGAACTACACATTGACAACAGCAGAACACTGCTTTATTAAAAAAATAAAAAACTTTAAACCCGAAACCGCTAAACTGCTAAGACCTTAAACCCCTAAACCCTGTCAGAAAACTGACACTTCACACTTTTCTAGCAAAATAGAGCCTCGGATTCTTTAAATAAACAAAGCCCTTACGATGACCACCCAAATATAGGACTGACGCCTAAATATTTCGAAATACCCTGACCCTGCAAAGCCCCTGAGTTACATACTGGTATATGCGCAAAAACCTTAGTCGCATTCTTCCGGCCCCCACCCAGAGACTCCAATATTCCTTCATTGAGGAATATACCTTAAATTTATTAGGGTTCCCTTATATAATTTAAGGTGTAATTCCCTTAATTTAAGGGGAGTCTCCCTAAACCCGAAACCCTAAACCCTAAACCCTGCTCCTGCACTCTTCAGCTCTTCGTCGAGCTGCTCATCGGAAAGCATGGCTACACCTTCCGACATGTTGATCCGGAGCCGTTTTTCAACTCAATCTTTGGGGCTTTAGGGCCTCCAAGCAGGTGGCGCGGGAACGCACAGACCACAGGGATCCTCTCTCGTGTGTACATCTCCAACGGATCGGCGGGATGTCCTTCTACTGACCCAGACCCCTTAAGCGAGGATCCAAAAAGTAGATCCCTAAAGGGGGTTCCTAAAAAGTACTCAGTACCCTTTAGTAGCTAGGGTCCCAAATTACGGCATCTTTTAGATGATCTTCCCGGGGGTCTGGAGAGCCATCAACCATGTGCTCGACCACCTTGTGGTGCACTTCAGTGATGTTGGGGTTTTTCGAAAATAGGGCACCCCCTAAGATAGTACCTGAAATCGTAGGATCCTTATTATCAGGACCCCCAACATAAGGTACCCCTTATTTTCGGAAACTCCCATGTAGGATGCGATGTCCTGGCGATGACATCGCCTCCGGCTTGCCTCAGAGCACATCACCGCTATATCCCAGACTCCCGGAAGGAGATCCCCTGATTTGAGACCCTAACTACTAAAGGGTACTTTATAGGAACCCCCTTGAGGGATCTACTTTTTGGATCCTCCCGGGGGTCTGGGATGCGGTGTGCCCCATCGTTTGCATCAGAGATGATGCGCTTCACGGTCTTCTGCGCGCCGCCGGTCGGTAAGAGGTTTTGGGTCCAGATGTCAAGGGATACTGTAGAGATGTGAATCATGAACGACAGTATCCCTGAAATATGCTCCCGACGGCCATTTAACGCCCGTACATTATCTGTTTCGGAGGTTGGCCGGTGTCTTCCCTCAGACACACCTCTATATGGGCATCCTTAGACCCCAACTACACATGAAGGAGCCTGTGACACCCCACATGGTTTCCCAAAGCATCTGCAAGGAAACAAGAAAGCTTTAACTCTCAGCCTAACCATAAGAATGAACCGCTCAGCGCATTCAAAGGCTGAGATTTAAACAGCTACTTGAAGGTAAAGGGAGTGAGGTTATTGGATTTATAAGCACCGTTCGCGCGGTTGTCCTAGTTGAAGTCCAACGTATAGCTAGCTTGTAGCCCTGTTTACACTCCTACAACCCCCGTGACCCCTAATTAAGTCTATTAAATTAATTACTTACTAAGTCCCCCCGACCCTCCAAGTACAGCCCCCTTCAAGCCCTGTGAGACCATCTAAGCTTTTTCAGGCTTGCCACGTCGCCCGATCATTCACCCAGACCCCCGGGAGGATCCAAAAAGGTATAGCCCTTAAAGGGGGTTCCAATAGGCCCCAAATTGGGGGATCTACTTTCTAGGTCCTACACCCCACACCCTTATAAAACCCGATAATCCCTGCACCCTTATAAATCCCGATAATCCCTTTTTTTAGATCCCTTTAACCCCCCCCTCCCCCCTCCCCAAATTAGGGGATCTACTTTTTAGATCCTCCCGGAGAGTCTGGGCAATATCGACCCTAGACCCTAAACCCTAAATCCCCAAACCCTAAACCCTCACGTCCCTTGATCATTCAAGTAGACCCCTTAAACCCTGAAACTCTGAAGCCCTGAACTCTAAACGCTAGGCGCTCCTAAGCTCAAGCACCCTAAATATATCCTAGCATGCACCCTCCAGAGACTCCAATACACCTCAAACAAGGAATATACCTTAAACTATAGGGGCCTGAATATGGGTAGTTCTCAAAATCAGGGTCCCTTTTTAGGGGTCCTTTTTTTTATAAGGGTGCCGTACTATACTGGGGACCTAGAAAAGGGATCATAATAAGGGAAATACCGACTTTTTTTTATAAGGGTGGGGGGACCCAACATTAGAGAAATAACCTCAATGCCAAACACTCGGTGCGCTGTAACCCAGACCCCCGGGAGGATCCAAAAAGTAGATCCCTTAAGGGGGTTCCTAAAAAGTACATCTGCTTTCTAGATCCTCCCGGGGGTCTGGGAAACTGCTGCAGGCAAGCCCAAACCCTGAACAGGAGGCTCCCCTGTTTGCATCAAGCGGCTTTCCTCCAGTCGCTGCCGCATCTCCTGGTTCCGGTGTAGGGGTTTGATTAGGGGGTTCCGAAATGAGCGTCTTGTGATCAAAACCATAAACTTTTAAACCCTAAACCCTAAACCCCTCAAAACTGAAAGCCCTAAACCTCAATCTCAAGGCCGAAACCCTGCACACCAAGCTCAAGTCGTAAATCCCAAGTTCTACACCGCACACGTCAAACTTCTGTGAGATGTCATCCAGGAAGCATACCAGGAGGATGAGTATCGGGGTGGAGGTGGGCAATCCCAATACAGGATCTGTACAGGATTTCGAGGCTCTGCCCTCTCTGCGTCTGCTTTGTTCTTTCACAGTCGATGAGTTCCGTCACAGTGCTGGTCTCCGGCGCGGGCAGCGTAGGGTTAAAGTGATAGATGATGACTGTACCTTGTGTAGATTACTGAGCACCCGAAAAGCCCTCCCTAAACCTAAAGCCTATAAACCCTATAAAACCTAGACCCTATAAACCCGATAAACCCTAAACCCCGAAACCGCAGGATCCTAAACCCTAAACCCGAAAACCCCAAACAGCCCTCGGGGCGTTGCCTTGTCTGAGAGCTTGTTCAGATCAGAGGGTAGCTGAGTCCCAGCCTCCAGTTGTCCCCCGTACTTGGAGGGTCGGGGGACTTAGTAGCTACAGCTAAAAGTAAGGTAACTATAGTTTAAGGGTTTTGGGTTTGCTTGGGGGTTCATGGGACTTAGTAAGTACAGTTACAAGTACCTTCATTGGGATTATAAGTAATTCTATAAGTATACAACCCCTAATTTGGGACCCTCTACTACTGAAGGCTCTTTATAGGAGCCCCCATGGACTACCCATGGTACGAGCATCCCAAGTCGGACACTGTACTTATGCTACTTCCCAAACACACGCCAACTAGAAAACAGAAACAACAAACGAGGCTTACGGTATGGCTTGAGAGGTTTGACAGCTTTGTCGGTAGTAGCGTCTCGTGAAGTCATGACGTCTCGCCTGCGGTCAGGTCTTCAGATCGTCTGCCGTGAGTTTACTAAATGCGACTACTCTGCTGTGCTCTGAAGGAGCCTGGCCAAACACTTCTGCGGCCTTGTTCTGTCATCGGCCCTATCAGGATTCCAGCACGAACAAACACCAAGCAGCAAAGCACCCCAGAAACCAGTGTGCCGCAATCCTCAGCCAGTATTCCGACAGACCCATGCGGTGAACTAGTAGAACCGGATGCATACTGCAGAGGTTGCAGTCGTGGCCGTTGCTGTACCTGGCTGGGGAAGACTTGCGGTCAAGGTCTTCGGTTGTTTTGGCGTCAGGGTACGTAGCCAACCGCCAGACCAGACAACCTTTAGTGCGCAGTCCCTCCATGCTTTGTCCCGGAGACCAATAGTCTTCGAGCCACGAGTTTGGGGGCTTAGGACCTGGGGCCTGAACAGTGTTATGAGTACAGTGCTGTGCGACCGAATACAGAGAGGCTTGCAGCAAACTCTGAGGACTTGTTTTCCATTTGGAACAACGCGCAAGGGTAAACCGCTTGTGGGACAAACCCCTTTCGGAACTGTCCTGCAAAGGGACGGCATGGGCTTGCATCGAGCGGAGCACGGGTACCATCCACTAGCCCCGAATTTGAAAATAAGAACAGGAACACGATCGACAAACACCGTGGTTCTTATTGAGGTTGTCCTGATGTCGTGCCTCATAATTACAAGCGACGATCGCAAATCTGAGCCACTAGCGCAGACGAGTCGGCGAGAAAGCACTCTCCATCACGTGCCATTACCGCCCCTCCGCGGCATGTGAACGCAATGCAGTTTGTCAGCTTTTGCTTGTTTGCCAAGTCCTCCCGGCACTTGAAGCCAAATATCTCAAACTTGCGTGCCAGCTCGGTGCAAATGAAATCGTGCAACTTTGCTGCAGGGGTCCAGGATTGGTGCCAGGATTTAACCACACAGTCGGTGAACGGATCAGCTTGCCCATCGTGGATACACCGAAACCGCTTGAACATCTCATCTACCGACTCCTCATTGTTGGAGAAGTATATCTCAATGCCATCGTGAACTCGATCGGCGAAGGCGAACCTGTACTTCACGGTGCCCACCTCAAATTCACTCTTGAACAGCAGTCCAGCATGGTACATTCGATGTGAGCGAGTGCTGCCCAGCACGAAGCCATACTCAAACGGAGCCTTGTTGTTTCGAACAGTAGTGCCGTTCAACACGAACGAGGTTGCAGAAAGTGCTTTCATGTCGTCTGGCCGTTGTACCCGGAAACCTTGGATTGGCCCATGAGATCGTGAGTGGTCGATCTTCCTCTGTCGCTCGCTGACAGAGCCCGGCCTTTGCTCTCGGACGGGTTGACTCGGTTCAGGTCTTGGGTGGTCCACCTGCCTGTCCCGCGAGCTGATACTGCCAGCGGAAGTTGCCTGCAAAGAACTTGGCCGCTGATCTTTGATAGGTTCACTCGGTCGGGTGAGAAGATGCCAGAGCCAAGTGAGTGCGATGCACTCCACACATGCGCTAGGCATGGCCATGGCAACGATCTTCACGGGAAACCGGAATGCGGACTTGATGGCTTGAGACTCCGCGGCAACAGGTGTTTTTTGCTGCAAATTTGCTCACGATACTGCTGAAAGCGTCAAGCCACCGCATAGCTCGATTCAACACATGCCAGGAGCACCTGCGACTTGTTGAGCTCGCAGTCTCCCACCGTAGTCTTTCTAGTGACTGTCGTCCGCACGAGGACGTGCCGCCGGCAGCTGTGGTGTCGATTGTCGCGTCACCAGCAGGGTAAGTGCAAGTTTCCAGAGCTAAGACCAGAAAGTTTTCCCGCTTTTATATTCAATTCGTATGCTTTGAGCAGCAGCCCCAAGCTTTTCGAAGCACCGTCAACACAAGTAGTACCGTCGATTTGATTTGTAGCAATATTCTGGTCTGTAGCAATGTAACGCTACTCCTTGAATTACGGCACTACAGCTACTACAACAATTAGTTTCGGGCCGATCCGAAAGTTTAGGTCCATGTTCGGGTCCTTCTGCTGATGATATTAATCCTGCATTACCTTAAGGACCCTAAACTATGGGAATTATGGTATATTCCTTATCATAATGCAGGATTTATGTCATCAACCGTGTCCTTACTTCCTGCAACTCGACACCCCTCAACCCGGGGGTCCGGCATTGGCCATGGCCCCTCCTTGAGGCGTCGTCTGCATGCCGCCGGGCGCCATCATGTGCCCCATGGGAGCCATCCTTAGGGTCGGTTTAGGGGGGGTTTTGGGCTTAGGGTTTAGGGTTTCAGGGGTTTCGGGGTTTAGGGTTTCAGGGGTTTTGGGGTTTAGGGTTTGAGGGGTTTTGGGGTTTAGGGGTTTCGCGGTTTTGGGTTCAGGGGTTACGGGGTTTGGGGTTTAGGCTTTCAGGGGTTTTGGGGTTTAGGGTTCAGGGGTTACGGGGTTTAGGCTGACAAAACAAGACAAGGGACTCCACAACTCCACGCACACCAACAAAAACCTATGGAAGTCTGCTTGCTGCTGCGGCTCGTGGGGCAGCTCTAAAACCCGATACTGAATACATTCCACAGACCCCCGGGAGGATCTAGAAAGTACATCCCCTAATTTGGGACCCGAACTACTAAAGGGTACTTTATAGGAACCTTTTGGGGGTCTGGGTTCACCCCTGCACAGTGACTAGACACCTGAGTTCCTGTGACCCCTAAGCATCAGCCCAAAGAACCCAATACACCTTAAACAAGGAATAGACCTCAAGCTATAGGGGCCTTGATGTTATGATTTAAGGTAAATTCCTCAATTGAGGGGTACTGGGTTCTCTGGGAAGATGCCAGAACCCGACTCGCGCTGTTCTAATCCTACGATGACCAATCCTCGTGGATTGAGCAAGCAACATGGCAGCCTTGTCTTCGTGACCCTGCAACTAAGAGAAGCAACTTGAACAGTAGTGCAGATGCTGTGGGGCACCAGGTGGAACTTGAAGACTAGCTGGAAGCACACTTACGGTGACTCGGCATTTAGAGATCCATCCTTCTGCGTGATGGAACCAGGTTCGGCATAAGCAGGAGGCATCCAGCAGCTTCAGCTTGTATGGTGCCGACAAGAACACAAACGGTTAGTGTTAATCGCTTGCAGCTAATGGCGTCGAGTTCGCATAGTCCTGTCCCTAAAGTCCCGCTCCACGTCCATCTCGCATCCCCGTTCCCTCTTCCCCGTTTTTCTGCCATTACCCCTCTCTGTGTCTGCCTCTGTACTGTTGATCGCTGCATCCTGTATTATCTCATGTCTCCCTCTGTCTCCCTCTCTCTTTGCTGTCTTTTTGCCCTCTCTGCGTTGAGCTGAGGCTCTGTGCTCCAGGCATCATCTGGCCCGGCATCATCTGCGCCCCTGGCATCATCTGCCCGGGCAGCATCTGCGCGGCAGGCATCATCTGCCCAGGCATCATCATTTGCCCCGGCATCATGACTTGCCCGGGCATCATCATTTGTCCTGGCATCATGACTTGCCCGGGCACCATCTGACCAGGCATCATCTGCGCGCCTTGCGCAGGCCACCTGCGGACCGAGATGCAACCACAGCCACAGCTCTACGATTTCGAATGCAAGCGCATGCAGCATGACTCCACAACTTTCTCATGTAAGTTGACTCGGTAAAGGGACCCACCGTGATCTGAAGCAGAGGACGCCATGAAACCCGGCAGCTGCGTAAGGCAAGCCACCCTTACAGGAGCTAAACAGTCCAGCATGAAGGCACCACCACCGAGTCTACCGATGCCACAGTCGAACAAATTCTGGCCCGCTGTACGGGGCAAGTATAGGAGCTAGCCTGCGGCCGCGTCGAGAGGTTTCGAAAAGCAAGCTCTTCATTGGATTACACCACAACGCAGACCGCCGGAAGGATCTAGAAAGTAGATCCCGTAATTTGGGACCTTAACTTCTAAAGAGAACTTCTATAGGAACCCCCCCTTAAGGGATCTACTCCCCAACCCCCTACAATCCCCTATAAATCCTCTATAATTTCTATAGATCCCTCCCTTTTTAACAGCCCTTACAGGAACCCCCCTTTAAGGGATCTACTTTTTGGGATCCTTCCGGCGGTCTGACGAAGAAGGCACCTGACAACCTTCATCTCCCAGCCTGACAGAAACCCCTGAACCGAACCCTTGAAGAAAGAACCCTAACGTAGGGGCCTTAATGGTTAGAATAGAATGGTTAGGGTTTAGGGTTCAGGGTTTAGGGTTTAGTAAACCCCAAAAAGTTGGAAA
>CAJNJA010009950.1:0-14491 GCA_905231915.1 Symbiodinium necroappetens | reverse complement strand
CGGGGTTTAGGGTTCAGGGGTTGAGGGTTGAGGGGTTGAGGGTTTAGGGTTCAGGGTTGAGGGTTTAGGGTTTAGGGTTGAGGGTTGAGGGTTGAAGGGTTCAGGGGTTTAGGGTTTAGGGGTCAGGGTTTAGGGTGTCGCGGCATAGCATACTGTATTCATACAAGGACCCCTAAGGAATAGTACTGGCAACTAGCCAGGCCTCTACAGCAAACCCCGGCAGATAGGCTCTGCCGTAGGAGAGGGTGGTTTGCTCCGTCCACAGAAAAAAAAAACAATTACCTGCAAAAGACGAGACACAGCCCCGAAACCGTCAAACTGACACCCCTTCCGAAAGAAGCCCCCTTATTCATAAACCCACAACATCCCCGTCTTAGCGCAATCTGCCGCCTCCGCTCCTGCTGCCTGTCCATGGTGCGAAGCCGGGCCAGCTCAATCGTTTGCAGGTATTGCCGGTCCTTGCATGAAGGTAGTTTTCTAAATTAGGGTCCCTTTGGGGGTCCTTTTGTATAAGGGTGCCGTACTATATTGGGGACCCAGCTACCCATGAAAGCTTTAAGCCCGAACCCTAAACGTTGGGTTTGGTGTTCTACTTTGGCGGCTGCGTCTCAAACCCTTAACCTTAAACCTCTGCGCACATGCCGGCATTTTCATGCCTACGCCTTCGCAACATACGGAGCCAGAAGCATCAGAAAAGACCATCCCCTTAATTATGGCCCATTGCAATATCTCCCAAAGCCTCATCTTTGCTCTTAAGGCCCCCTGCTTTCGAGTTTAGGGCTTCGGAGACCCACCTCCCGCAGCAGGAGGCTTGCTAGTAACTCTTACCTTGCAGAAGCTGGCTTCTTCTCAAGGAGCTTGGTTTAAGTGTCTTCGGGGTTCAGGATTTGTAGGGTTTGGGGTTTAGGGTTTCGGGTCAGCGACGCAAAAAGACAATACCAAAGTAACAGGCATTCCTGACGATGCTTTGGCACGCTAAGATCCCTAGCCCTAGACCCTAAACCCCTATATCGACATCGTCGAACCCGATTAATTAACAGCGACCGAATCACGGCAACTTAGTTGGCCAGTGCAGCTTGGACTAAGACCCTCCGTGGACCCCAAACACAAAGCACAGTTTGTAACGAAATTCTTGCGTTTTTGATACTGAATAAGAACAGTTTTCAAATGAAAAGATCAGTCTTCTCATGGAAAACTGTCTGTTTGATACGACAATATCACTACAAGCACAACTTCAACAAAAAAAGGAAACGAATCATACCCTAAACCCTAAACCCTAAGTACGGAACGCGCGGAACACAAGCCCAGAGGAGCGGTCAACCCAGGGTCCGCTGCTCAGCGCCCGACAAACTGGAAGGGGTTGTTCATGTTGCGCCCCAGAGGCCTGAGCTAATGTAGGGGTCTGAATAGTTCAGGGTTTAAGGTTTAGGGTTTAAATAGACTAGGGTTTTGGCGCCCAAGAGCCTGAGCTAGTGTAGGGGTCTGAACGGTTCAGGGTTTAAGGTCTAGGGTTTATTTAACATGGGGTTTTGGCCTCCTCTGTCGTATCGTTAAAGCCTTAAGGAATGATATTGGTAATCATTTAGGCTTCTATGTTAGCGGCTTAGAGTTGGGACGTATAGGTTTTAGGGGTTTTGTCAGTCAGCTGGGCGGTTTCGAGTTTAGGATGGAGGGCCTAGGGTTTATTTACGATATAGAGTTTGGGATTACGGGTGTACGGGGTCCCCGATCGACGGCACGCGACAAACCCCAAACTACCCTGAGCCAAGACCCCCAGAGCAAAAAAACCCAGACCCAAGACGATTGGTTGCAGCCTACTCAAAACTCATAATCCTAGTTGAAACCCGAGCCATCGAATCCTACATCCTAAGCTTGAGCCCTGAGCCTTTACTGAATTGAACTTAGAAGCCAAGGCCCCCAAATGAAAGCACTTAACCCTCAACCCCCAATCCAAACCCTCAACCCCATTAGCCACCCGCACAGGAACCATCAATACCCTATACCCCCCACCGAAAGCCCTAAACCCTAAACCCTAAACCCCTAAACCGTCAACCCTACCCAACCTAAAGCCCAAGGTGCCTCCAGGTCTCCCTCGTCGTGGGGATACCCTGGTTGTCAAGGCTTCTTGGTTTCGGGTTTAGGGTTTAGGGTTTTCTCCTACACGTACCAGAAAACCCAAAACCATCTAAACCCCAAAGGGAGTGCGTTGAAAGCACGCTGGGTTTAGGAGTTTAGGGTGTACGGGGTTGATTCCTAGAGCTAGTTATATGACTAGTTGCTTATGACCCAAATCAAGGCATTTGGAAGCTTGCTTACCACCAAAGTCCCATGATCCTCCAAGCAAAAGGCTGTTGACCAGGTTGGTTCTGGCAGGCTGCTGCAGGGTTTATAGGATGTTGTAGGGTCTATGGGGTTCTGAGATGAGCTTCAGCATTAAGGGTATTACGGCTTGCGGTTTATGAATTGACCGGAGTGGTGCTACTGTAAAAAAGCCACAATTTCCAACCCGAGCAATTCGGAGAGGAGCGTGTATCGCACAACTTAAATCAAGACCCTCAAAACTCAAAACCCAGCAAAAAACAAACACGTCCCGAAAGTCACCGAAAGCAACAAACCTGAACTTTGGATCGATATCAGCCTTCTCTGGCTGCATCTTGACCAAGCATTTGCTGACCTCGACGTGGTAGGGACGTTTAGGGTTTAGGGCTCATGGCATGGGTTTTAGGGTTTGGGAGGTATGAATTTTGGGGTTGGGGGTTTAGGATTTAGAGTTTTGGGGTTTGGGGTTTTAGGGTTTAGGGTCTGGCGTTGTTGAGGGTTTAGGGGCTGAGGGCTTGGCGCTTATGGCCACGAGCACTCCCAGCACCCGAAGCTGAAGGAGCACCGAAAACCCTAAATCTCTGAACCCCAGAACCTAAAGCACTCTAAAATCCTAAAACCGCCCTAATACCTAATGCCCTAAACCACAACAACCATTTGGGCCCTCACCGTCACTCCGAAACCCTAAAGCAACCTACAAACCCCTAAACCATGACAACCACAAAGACAGGGCAGGGCCCCCCGGCGGCGATGGCATCCCGCGGATCGAGGATGATCGGATTCCCTGCCTCCGAAGCTGCGGGCCGAGAGGTCGTGGTTTAGGGACTTTGGGTTTAAAGGGACTAGGGTTTAGGGTTTAGGGATTAGAGGGTACAGGGTTTAAGGTTTAAGGTTTAGGGCTTGGGTTTAGGGTTTTGGTGGACCCGGGGTCTGGGGAAGGATGGATGGGTCTAAGGGCTTAGGAATCTGTGGATTTAGGGGTTAAGGGGTTTTTGTGAATTTGGGACTTTACAGGTCTAAGTATTTTCGGTCTAGGGGTTGGGCAGTTCTGATAGAGAATCCCCTGAGCCTCCCTGTAAGGGTTGTTATGGTTCGGGTTTAGGATCGAAAAAAGTCAGGGGTATGAAGAGATGTTGTAAGTAGACTGTTCTAGAATGTAGAGGCTTCAGATTTCCCTCTGAGGCAATATTGTTTAAATATAGGCGCCTGAATCAGTAAATAGAGTAGTACCTCGGTTCATTCTTATGCAGGCACGAACATATGTGGACGAGTGGTGCCGCGCTTTCTCAGCCAGGATACTTGCGCAGCATGAGTCCCGGTGATACTGGACACTTGTATATCCAGAAAACCCACCAATGCCGTAAGCAAGGACTGCACGTTAAACTTCAACAGAGGGCAGATGTGGCAGTCTAAGTGCAGGGCTTTGGGCCTGCCTATGTGTAGAGAGGCCTGGCGAAGTTCACTTGCCATACCAGAAGTTGCCAAACGTACACCCTTATGGTGAAACCCTGAATCGCGTCTTGGCCCAATGTTTGGACAACTGCCCCTGAACCCTGAACCCTAAGCCCCTGAGCCCTAAACCCTATAAACCCAGATCTTCACGTCTCTGCACCTTCGTGCCTAAACCCTAAACCCTCACCCCTCTTTGAACCCCAAACCCTAAACCCTAAACCCTAGAAGACCTGCCTGTTCATGGTTCCTGACTATGACTTCCTGACGTTTTGGACTGGCAAAAATCGGCTCTTGGGGTTCAGGTACGCCTCAAAACCCTAAACCCTAGCACCCTAAAGCCCTCATCCCCACGAAGTTTTCGAGCCCCACGATTCAAAGGGAGGCTTAACAGTTGAAACAACTTTTCGGGGTATACTAATACATTATACTTATCAAAAGGAACCCTAAGGAACAGTATTACCAACACATCCGACCCCGATTATGATTCCTTGCTATTACCAGAGCCTGAGACTTAGGCCTTCAGCGCTAAAACAAGAAACCTAATGAAACCCCTATGCCCTAAGCTCCTAAAGCCCCAAACGCCAAACCCCAAGCCCGAAACGGGTTCCAACACCTTGCTCTTAACCATGGTCTCTGCTTTGGAGGCCGGCTACAAATAGCGCCAGACGCCCGGGCTGCAGCCCCAAAATCCAACACAGAAGCCGGAATTTTTTTAGGTTTGGGAGTACGGATTAAGGAGTTGGGTTTAGGGTTTAGGGATGAGGGATTAAGGTTGAGGGTTTATGCCATACGAGTTGGGGTTTAGAGCTCCCCGTTTGGACGGCATGGTTGTGTCTAGGTCCTTACAAGGCTGGCGGGCATCGCTGATGCACTAGTCACAACATCATCTGACAAGAAGAGTTGCGTATACTTGCCGATAATAACTATTAGCTTTACTTGTACTGTTCTTCTGAACTCTAAATGTTCCGTTGTTCTGTTGAGCTTGGCTTGTTTGGGTTAAACATGTTGCTCATGTGACAACTTCATGGGGCTGCGCCGTTTGTCGGGCATTTGTAGCTGATGAGCCAAACAGAGAACAATGGCGGCACCGGAGCTTAGGCAATGAGGTTCTGAGGTTGAAGCTTCAAGAATAGAGGTCCAAAACCTAAAACCACCACCACCACCACCACCACCACCACCACTACTACTACCACCCCCACTACTTCTATTGCTACGACGACGACGACGACGACTACTACTACTACTATTACTACTACCTACTCCTGCAGCAGCAGCAACAACAACGACGACAACAACCACAACGACAGCAACAGAGAACAAGAACAACAACGACGACGAGCAGCAGCAGCGGCCGAAGCAGCAGAAGTAGAAGAAGCACTAGTGGTAGTAGTAGTAGTAGTAGTAGTAGTAGTAGTCGCAGCAGCAGCAGCAGCAGCAGTAGTGGTAGTAGAAGTTGTTGTAGCAGCAGCAGCAGCAGCAGCAGCAGCAGCAATAGCCGTAGCCTTAGCAGTAGCAGTAGGAGCAGCAGCAGCTACTGCTGCTGAATGAATGCTCTGGCTCATATACTGTGGCTGTTGGCGTATCAGCCATAGTCCATCTTAGCTACGACAGCAAACGCTTGCTTCCATTGTGGAAGTGTCCTTGACTTGAGAAGCCAATGGTCCCGAGTGACTCGTTTTCACTCGTCCTTGCTTTAACGTCCGCCGATGTGTTGATGTCGTCGTGCGAGCCGCAGTGGCCGATATCCTCGACGTCCAGTATATATTGGGGGATCGAAGTACTGAGGCTCAGGTTCAGGAATCGCTGTAGCTTGAAACAGAACTAAAGTCTTTACAGAAGCCACAAGCCCAAGCTCTTGAACACGGCGGCACATCAGCCCCGGTCCCAAGGGGAATGAAGACCACTCGACTTTGTGGCCTTACGGTTTAGGGTTTAGGAAGGGGTATTGTAAAGAGCGAGTGCCATTTCTAGGCAACTATTGTAGCTTCGGTCACTCTGACAGATTCTTTGTGACAAAGCTTCTGGCAGGCACAGACCCTAAGAGCCCAAGTACCCAAAATCACATACTCTACCAAATATTACTCCGTGGGAGATGCCATGTATTTGCGATAAGCCCAAATGAAGAGGCCATCTTCCAGCCTCATGTGAATCCCCGGTAAAACTCAGGGTTTAGGCCTTATGGGTCTCAGAGCCTCTCGCCTCACACGCCCCAAACTCGCCCACCCATCACCGTAAACACAAAAAGCCCTTAAATATGTCAAGGTGCAAAACTCAAACTAGACCCCAAACTCCCTCAACACCCACGCCTAAACCCTAAACCCAAGACTAAACCCTAAACCCTAACCCCTCAACCTCGAACCCTTGACCCTAAACTCAAGACACTAACCACTATAAACCCGAAACCCCGGCCCGCCTGAACCCTAAACCCCTAACTTCCAGTCCCAGATGCCGGGGCATCTGAAGAGCATGGGCTTCTTCTCAAAGGACTCCTGACGAAGTTTGGCTTTTGAGGTTCCATTAAGGGTACTATAGGGTTCTATAATAGGGTTCTATAATGGGGTCGCCTTTCAGGGCACTATAGGGTTCTATAACAGGGTTCTATACTAAGGTCGCCTTTCAGGGTACTATAACTATAGGGTTCTATAATGGGGTCCCGTTTACTGGGTTCATGTAAAGGCTTCCTATGAGGGTTGCTCCAAGCTTGAGGGTTTTTAGTTGAGGCTCCTTCCCAAGATCGGCAAGTTGGGGTCGAGTGCTCCGCGGGTCATCGATGCTGCAGGATGCCAGGACCGTTCACCTTCCATGTTGCAAGTTGCGGTGGGAGATGGGGAGGATCGGGAAGGAGGGGAGGAGATGGAACCCTAAACCTTAAACGATACAGGTCAGAATCAGTACACTTACATGAACCGTTGGATTAGGACTTTTGGGCCATTGGGGTTCTAGGGATGTTTAGGACTTAGCGTTTAGGGTACGTCGTTCTCCGGAGAGTGCCTGAAAGAGTTCATGTTGGCGTGTGCTTTTCGGCGCTCAACTTTCGAATGACTAGCCGCAGGATTGCGGGATGGCTGGGTGACTTCTACTTACCCCTCGCTGCTTCTGGAGCTCCTATACACCGAACTTGGAGAACATCCAGAACGACCTTGCTGCTTTCAAACCCGACATCCACTATCATAACCCTACTGAAACACCGAAGCTTAAACCCGACATTCCCGAGCCGACCTACGCGGGCGAAGTGGCGGCAGCTGCTCTTAGCTGCAGGATCTGCTCTTTGACCTAAGCTTGAAAACATCATATCCCAGGAAGTTGCTGGTTTCGGGCGTTTGGGGTCTATGGTTCAGGGTTCAAAAAACAACTCCAAAGCATAGGAAAAATGTAGCTGACAGGAGCTTAGGCTTCATGCAGACCCTTCACATAGGATTATAAAGACGTACGTAAAGGCCACTAACTCCTAACCCAGAGGTCTAAGGTTTCATGGCTTCAGAAGAGCATGCAACTTTGAGAGATGATTTTGCAGCCTAACTACACGCCTAAACATCAACCTGATAAGGTAATATACCTACAACAGGAATAGGCTTTTGGTGGCTTGGGGCTTCCGGGTTGTCTTTTGTTATACGACATGCACTGAAACTTCATAACTTGCAGTCAGTGTTTAGGACTATAGGCTGCCCACAATCCTAAAGGTTTAGGGTTTAGGGAGAAGTCCAGAAGCTTTGCTTGCGCGATGCTTATGCTGGTCCTAAACCCTGGACGTGGGGGGTGGGATAGAAAGTAAAAAGGAAAAAGACTTTGACAATCATGCCTTAACAGCTGATCGCCAGAGTAAGATGCACTAGACGCGACCTGGTCCATATGTGCTGCGCACAGATTATTCCATGACAAGCCCTAAAACCCTGTCCCAAAACCCAGAACCTGCATGTAAATCACCGCTTAGCGTCGATGGTGTAGATTTCGGTGCTCCGTGGTGGCTGCGTCGGAAAGTTGTGACCTTCGGCGTGCGTCAATACGAGCGGGTTCTCGTAGTACTCCTGGAATGGGGTGAGGGTTTAGGGATCCAGGTTTAAGGTTCCGGGTTCAGGGTTCGCGTAGTATTTGTTGGAACAGCATTGTCAGGCTTGGGGTTTAGGATGGGTTAGGGCTTGGGACGTTTATCGGCTTTTTCTACGGATTTGGCATTCAATAGCTTTACCGACAGCCTAAAAAAAACCGAGGCCCCGAACCTAAAGCGCTGGTCCCTTGGAATTATTTCTTGCTGGGGGCCTTCTGACTGAATCCGAAACTCAAAGCAAGGCTCCATACATTTACATGCATTTACAGAACATCTCGAAATTTCATGAAGACACGATGCTGCGAAGAGAGCATTCCAGTGACCCTGATGTCAAACTTGCGTGTAGCAACCTCTTGCATCAGCATGGCATGCGGGATGAGTGGAAGGGCAAACCGGCTAAGCATCAGTTTGTCCACGCTGCTAACCCTGGTCGGGGCCCTCCCTGCACCAAAGAGGCTAACCGGAAGCTCAACCGTAGACTTGCTAGCCTCTAGGGGCTTCGTAACCTCACGGCTAAGGTCATTCAGCGGGATGTTCAAGAGCTCTCTCCCGAAATGCTGACTCTGGTGACTAAGCTTTGGAGAAACAGGCCTCTCCCTGAAAGGGTCACCCAGCTTTCCGTTTTGTGTCGTCAAGACAGTAGTGACACCAAGTCCTCTAGAGAGCTTCTTCAGAAGTCTCAAAAGCAGCACAACTGCACCGAGTGGCGCAATCGGCTGCGAGACCCTTCTCTTCGAGGACTCTCACGTTGGCCGGCAGGAGCTGCTGTCTGCGATGACCAAGGTGTGGCATTGAACAGTCAGGAATGCAATTGCTAAGATCATTTGGCACTGGAGGCAAGTTTGGGCTGAACAGAACCAAGCTGACAGCCCTTCGCCCGACGCTGGCGCTACGAACCTCGTGCAGGACTTTGGCATTCCCGTGCCCGCTTCCTGGTCGGTTTGGTGTGAGCAGGACCTCCGTGCGGCCCTGGCTCCCAGCTCTCTCACACGGGTCCTTCCCTGACACGTGTAAGCATGGACGGACGACCACAGCTGGTGGGCCAGCCCGTAGAGTGGAGTCAAGACAGTTTGCACACATGGAGTCGTGGCGAACTCAAGGAATGGGCTACCAAGACGCAGGTCACGGCAAAAGGCAAAGTCAGCCGTTCGCTGTCGGCCCTCAACGCGAACCCTGCCTGGATTCGTGAAGACGCAAGCATCTGGCTGCACTACGGTCACCTCCGGGAGAAGACGTGACAGTGAGGCAGAAACAGAACGTCTCAGTCGAGCAGCTCGCAGAGCGGCGCTGCTGAAGTGCATTGGACTACCGTGTTATCAGTTACACAAAGCCTTTCAGTACCAGTACTTTGTGAGTTCCCTTGCTAGCTGTGGCCGGGTGGGCAAGCTGCCCACAAGACAAGTGACGGATGGCTTTTTCCGGGCTTGCTCCCGTGCTACCGGTCATCAACCTAGGGCGTCCAGTCCCTTGCTCCGTACAATCTTGCTTGGCGGGGCTCTGCACTTAGACGTCAATGCGCTTCTGCTCTGTTTGCGAGCTGTTCAGAAGACGTAGTCGCTGCGTGGTACTCAGGCATCGCATTCCGGACAGCAGGCCATTGATCAGTTGGCACAACCAGGCGGCCTCTTCCGTAGGTCTCCTTCGTAGATGGCTCAAAACACAGGGGTGGTGCGAACAGAGGCCCTGGGTCTGGAAACGCTCCGACGTTCACTGCCAGGGACGGGAACGCACGTTCTCCCTCGAGAGACCGGGGAACACTCAGGATCTTTCGACTTCATACCATTCGTTAACAATGGCGGGCTCAGCACTTCCTTGATTGGACTCCGTGCTCTCGGCACGAGGCCAGAGACTTGGTCTGTGGCGGGGGCCTCCGGCTTTTACTGCGAGACTTCATGGATATTGAGCTTGAGAGCACTCGTAGAGTCGTAGAGCACTCCAATCCTCAGGAGCTGTTAGGGCCGTTCTTTTTGGAGCGGTCGTCTCCGACGCTTGGCTTGCTGAGGCCCAGCAAGCGCCGAAACGATGCTCCTTCTGTGGCCGCAGCCCAGGTGACTGGAGGCGCTTGGCTTGGGAGCTCAGACTCAAGGCTTGCCGAGCCTTGCAACGTCCTCGCGGCGAGCTTTGAAATTTGGTTGGCTCAGGACAAGACATGTCAAGCAT
Organism: Symbiodinium necroappetens; assembly: GCA_905231915.1. Taxonomy (NCBI): domain Eukaryota; class Dinophyceae; order Suessiales; family Symbiodiniaceae; genus Symbiodinium; species Symbiodinium necroappetens. The sequence goes on along the minus strand of CAJNJA010009950.1, from coordinate 4,515 downwards.
GATCGGCAGGTGCTTGAGCACCCTGCTGCCCGCTTAACTGCCTTGTGGCGGCCTCGACACGAGAATGGCTCTTGAGCCGTTGTTTTGCCAAGGCTTCTCCTTCGCCAGTCTAACTAAGGTCTTAAACTGAGGTCCGTCAAGTCGCAGCGCCCTGGACTGCAGCCTGGCTTCGAGCTAAGGGTCATTGGCTGACCGGCCTCAGGGTCCGAATAAGAACTTCAACATACCGGGACCCGGTTTAGGGTTTAGGGTATCAAGTTTAGGGTCTAGGAGTCGAGTCTAGCATTTTGGGAAATGTTTAACTTTCATAAACCATGCAATGCAAGATCAGCACAACAGTGCCACCCCTACTCTTCAAGCCCGGTGCCTTTATCACGAATGGTACCTCAAACCTTTCCGAAAAATAAGACCTTATAAACTTGATAAAAACTCTATAAATACCCCTAACCCCGGTACAAAACCCCACGAGCCCCCACGCAGGAGTCCTCCACGCGCTTCGTGGTGCACCGGCCCTCGCGTGCGTAGGCATAGTACGGAGATGTCCTCGGAGGGATCCGAAAATCCCAAAATGAAGGTCATCTACCTACGGCAACAAGGACAGCTGCTGCTGCTGTTGCTACTGCCTGATCAAAAGCTAGCCGTCGAAGGGAGTATAGAGTTTACGGTTTAGGGCTTAGGGTTCAAATTTATTACTTATGTCTTAGGTTCAGCTGTCGCCATGTAGCTTCTTTGGTCTTGGGAGTGCTGTCGTGCCATGTTGCATTCACCTCACAAGCTCAGGACCTTCGACCTGCGATCCTCTTGCACCCTACATGGCCACCTTTCTCCCGCGCTGACAACACGTTCAGTCTCGTGAGGTCGGTATGAGGACACCTCTCCTCTCTCGATCTGTGACATGGCCAAGTCTGTCTTCAGCAGCAACAACAAAAAAAACGCTCGTTACCCAATCTGCTACAGCCCCATTCCAGGGTCAGAATGTCGTTCGAGTAGTCATGGTATCTGCGAAGCGTCTCTCCGAAGATGTGGATGCTGGGATGCTTCACTGGCGTCTCGAACAGCTCCACAAATCTCTGATCGCGGATGTGCATGCCTCAAAAATCAAAAGGGCAAGTCAACGCGAAATGTGTGATCCAGCGTTACAGTGCAGTCTACACGATCTCATATACTTTCATTCATCCAACCGCCATCCTTCATTCAACGCAAGATTCTGAAAGGCATAAACATTTTCTGGAGAAGATTCTCCTGCAGGAGCTGGCCTATAATTTCGTAGCACAGCAAGCAGGGCAAATCTAGTCTGTCACTTCTTCGGAACCCTAAACTCCAAACCCTGAGCTCAGTCATCTCCTTGTGTGTGGGAGACTACAGTAGTCCATGCCTTCCCTGACGCAGGTGTAGCACTTGCAGCGATGATGATCTGAAAATCTACTCCATCAGCCTATAAGGGTTTGGAGGTTAGGGCACCCCATCAGGGTCCATGCACCTGTTTAGCATGTACATTGGCCTTCCGGCTGCTCTCTGAGGAACAATTTAAAGCCAAAGTGTATGCGGTGTTGGCGCAGGTATACTGTCATGATCACTGTACGACTATGCTGCCCAGCTAGCATAAAGGGCTCTAAACAAAGAGCCTAGACGGGCAGGATCACTGTGTGGGTATTCCATTCCTTGGGTCGTTTAGCTACAGGATCGGAGTTCTCTGAACCTGGGGCCCAAGCAGCATCTAAAGGCAGGGATCGTACCATTGGGGCAGAAGGGCCCCCTGAAGGCAGATTTCGTGCAGAAACCTCTGTTTGCAGGATCCTTGCCGTGGTGCTCACCCGAAGCCCTGAACCCTAAATAACCTCGAAAACCCCACCTCAAAAGCCGAAACTGCAACTCGAAAGCCGCAAACCCAAAGCTGCAGGTGCCTTCGAAGAACACAAGCAGCTTGCACGGCACCGCCAGTCCTGCGCATGGCTTGCAGAAGTGGAGGATTCCCAATTGTGGAGTCTTGAACGGGAGTTTGCAATGTTTTAACTTAGTTTTGACAGGGGCTATAGCTGACACAAGAAGACACAACCATCACACTGCTTACAAGGCTTCAGTATCCATAGCAGGGGCGAAGCCGTACTTTCCATCATAAGTTAGAGTAGAGCATTCCCGTTTTGGGTATATGGCACCACCCACCCCAAAAGATGAAATGCACTCTTAGGGATACGCCCAACACCCTAGCTAGGTGCCACAGCCCAAAACGGGAATGGGAGTCATATAGAATTTAGCGTAGGGTTTGAGGATAAGGGTAAAGCAAATGCTTCATCTGCTCGAATTCTCCAACCATGTTGTGCCTATAGTGTAGATATATTGTATACTGTATCTGCCTATGTATTATGTTTACAGTTTACTTACGTGGCTACACGTTTCAAGTCAGTGCTCAATAGATATGCAGGTGTCATTTCTCTACATCTGTACCGCGCCTAAAATTTAAGCATTCAGAACACGTCAAGATAAACTTAACATAACAATAAACATGTCTACCAATGCAGTACGATCGTTTGAAGCAACAAATGTCCTTGATTTGCTTACACGGATAACATGTCCTAGTAAGGCTAGTGTCTGGTTCACTCATGCCCCAAAATCACCAAATATCTTTTCTAGTCTTACTGGTAACAATGATATACAACTTTTCACAATACGATATTATGAGAACCCGCATTGATTCCAGAAGACAAGGCGAAACTGATTACGAATCAATATCAGTTTGCATAAGAATCTGCAAATTACTATAAGGCGCACGGGGGTCAATGTGCTCACTTCCTTCGTCTAAATTTGGGTGGTCTCACTATAAAACTAGACGCTCCTGGGTTTCATTGAACCCACGAGTGCCAAAGCCCTCAACGGCTTTTCATTCTCAACATAAGCCAGATTGGCTAATCCATCATATGTAAATTGCTTGCTATTAACATGTTCACTTACATCTTTGTCTATCCTTCCCACATCTAACCTCTCTTCTGGGGTAGGCTTTCTTGCTCCCCCAGGAGGTCTACAATTATATTGACTACTAACTATTCCGAGCCCTGTGTCAGACCGGAAGCCCCTAAACCCTAAACCCTAAACCCAAAGCCCACAGCCCTCAGCACTCCACCCGAACTCCCTAATCTTAAAGCCGTAACTTGAGTCCGTGGCCCTAGAGGCCCTAAACGACACCCTGATTGAGAAGTATACCAGGAGTTTAAGCAGTTTACTGGAGGGTTTAGGGTTTAGGGTTTGGGGGTTTAGGGTTTAAGGTTAAGGGGTTTAGGGTTTAGGGTTTTTGGTCAGAACTCGGTTTACTGTAGGGCCTAGGGTCAGAAACCCGAGAGCAGCTGCCACAAAACCTTGCAAGCGAGGTGCCCTCTCGGCGCAGGTGTCCAACCAGGTAGTGGATCATGATGCAGCCTGGCAGCCCAAGGATTTCGGAGAATCCGGAGAAGTAAGCAAGATATGATAGAACTAGTTTACTGGGTGCTCTAGCTTGGGGTATCCTACCGTTAACTCTGTCTATTACCTAATTTCTCAGACCCGTAATCCGTTTCACTGTTGCAGGTCCTTCTGTTTCTTGCTCTCGATCAACGTGTTTGCGGCAAGCTACTGGCAGGAACACCTCTTGAGCCAAGCCGGAGGAGAATCGCCAAAAGCTAAAAGGAACTTGCACCATCGAGCGATTCCTCGATCTAGCCATTGCCAGGTTGCACACCACAAGAAACAAGAAGGGGACGGGAAACCTTTAAAAGCTCTAAACCGGCAACACCGCAGACAACACGGAGGACCAGAAGTCAGGACAACAGGAACAGGAAAGCGAGCCAGAAAACCTGAGGGCCGTTGCCCTTAGAATTCAGGGCTCATGAGTTCGGGAGGAAAGAAGGACGAAACGCAAGAAAACATTGAACCCAACCGAAAACCCCAAACCTAAACGTTATTCAAATCCCGTACGCAGTAGACCTCCAGACACCTACACCCTAAACCGGAGAACAAATGGATCTTCAGGAAACTAGCGAACCTAAACCCTAAACCCTAGACCCTAAACCCTAAACCTTATAAACGATCAGCAGCAGGATGATTAGCACAGGGAGCCCCAAGTCCCCCATTGCGGAGCTGTATGGTTTAGGATTCGCGGATTACGCTTTGGGAATCAAGGTATCATCATTGCCTTGCTGTCTGCAATGGAGGCCTCAACAGTTAGCCCGGGTCCGGCGGCTTCTAATCACACCGGATGTTTAAGTTTTGTTTTCGAAAATACCAGGCAGACCTAAGAATAGCCTTTCTAGTCTGTACATATTATATATATATATATATATCTATCTATCTATCTATCTACCTGCATGCATGCATGTACGTCTCTATGCATGTATGTATGTATGTATGTATGTATGCATGCACGGATGTATGTATGCATGTGTGTATGTGTGTATGTGTGTATGTATGTATGTATGTATGTATGTATGTATGTATGTATGCATGTATGCATGTATGCATGTAGGCATGTAGGCATGTAGGCATGTA
>CAJNJA010009949.1:0-14320 GCA_905231915.1 Symbiodinium necroappetens | reverse complement strand
TAGTAAGGAACCCCCAAGATAGTATAGGGTACTTATTAAGGCCCCAATTTTATATAGAACTTCTCTTGAAGCACGTCTTCACCCATAGAAAGCCCATGCCAACACACCCAAAGCCCCAACCGCAAAGCCACCAAAACCCTAAACCCTAAGCCCTGAACCCTAAACCCTGAACCCTAAACCCTGAACCCTAAACCCTGAACCCTAAACTCTAAGCCCTAAACTCTTTATAAGCCCTAAACCCGAAGCCCAAAGCCAGACCCCGAAAATCCCAGAGCCCTGAACCGAGCCCCTTAAAGGAAAGCTAGCTCCAAGGACTTCCCTAAAGGAACGCTTTGAGCCCAAACCCTTAAGCCTCTCAGGCCTCAAAAGGAGAACTTACTTATAGGGTTTAAGGTTTAGGGTTTAGGGTGGATCCTTGGGGGTTACCTTTAGGGTTTAGGGCTTAGCCTTAAACCCGACTTGGAGGGTCGCGGGACTTAGTAAGTTATGTTATTATAGACTTATAACTTGTAAGGATCATACCCCCAATTAGGATCCCTTTTAAGGGTACTGATATTCTCGGCTTACTACGCACATCTATTTTTACTAAGTCGCCCGACCCTCCAAGTAAGCCTAAACCCTAAACCCAAACCTTCTAAGGCCTCGAAGGGAGGCCTTACCCTAAACCCTAAACAACCTATATAAACTAAACCCCAAACCCTAAACCCTAAACCCCAAACCCTAAACCCCAAACCCTAAACCCCAAACCCTAAACCAACCCCTCAACCTTCCCGGCCACCCCGACTCCTTTAGGGAAGCCAGCCTCCCGGTCAAGGAAGGAACCTTCCCTGCGAGGGCCAAAGGCTGCACCTGACAGGCACTGAGTAGACCTACTTGGAGGCTCATGGGTGGTTATAAGTGGAGTTTAGGGTTTAGGGGTTTAGGGGTTTAGGGTTTAGTTATAAGTGGGGTCATAAGTAGGGTAACTAGACTTATAACCCTACTTAGGGGACTTATAACCCCATGTATAACTACCCATGCACCTCCAAGTACGAGCATTGAAGACATCATTTTGCCACGGTAGAACCTAACACAAGAGATTCTGTTTCCCTAAGGGTCCATGCATTCCTATAGTAATACCTTGGCCCAGCCAAGGTATAGGGACTGCTTTAAGGCCGAAGCATCTACTATTTGGGTACATGGACCCTTAGGGCCTTAGGGTTTTGGAGCCACCCCGAAACTGAAGCGGATGATGAGTTTAGACGGGAGCACCACCTCGTGCTGGCAAAGAGAGACAAGCTTGACACATCCTGGCATTGGCCGCTCCAGCCGGTCCGGAAGAAGGGGAGAAGACGAGAGTCGCGCTCTTGAAAGGAGACAAAGAGAGACAAGCGTGGCAAAACCCAGCATCAACCACGCCACCCGGTCCCAAATCCATGGAGACAAGGAAGGGAAGAGCCGGCATGGCTTTGGCCAGGCACCTGCAGCCCAACAACGTCGGCATTCTCGTCCATGTTATCAAGAACCCCTGAAGGTAAACTCTTTGCTGTGCTAGAAAACAATCCCTGGTGGGAATGACAGGTTTGGCAAGCTTTGGCCGCTCAGCGACATTGAGATTCAGGCCTCCCCGACATGACCAAGCCGCAACCCCGACCTCAGAACCCCCAACCCCAAGTTTCTAGAGGCCGGAAGCTATCAAGAACGATCAACACCAAACCCTGAAACCTAAACCCTAAACCCTAAACCCAACAGGGCAACCTAAAGTCTGCAGTAGCCCCTTGAATTTGGCTTCCCGTTTCTCAGTGTACCAAAGGACAGAGAACTGGAAACAGCAACAAGGAAAAGGATCTGCCCAGAGAACCCAATACCCCCTTAATTAAGGAATATACTTTAAATCATAATATTAAGGCCCCTATGATTTAAGGCATATTCCTTAATTAAGGGGTATTGGGTTCTCTGGGTGTCGAATTCTACCGAGTCTCTGAGTCAAGCGAACTCCGCAGTTCCGATGCCAAAACCGTAGTTTGCAAATCCTGTAATGCTCACCCAGAGACTCCAATATCCCTTAATTAGGGAATATACCGTATACCGTAAATTAACATGCGAACCCTAAAAGAATTTACGGAATATTCTTTAATTAAGGGATATTGGAGTCTCTGGGCAGAGATCCTAGGAGGAAACCCTGCAACCCTAAACCCTATTAGGCCCTGAATCCAGAACTCCAGAACCACCCCTCCCCACCCTAAATGCGCCAAGTTGAGATCGGGAAACCTAAACCCTAAACCCTTGAACCCCAACCAAATTCGCCAAGTTGAGATCGGGAACCCTAAGCCCTAAACCCTATTAAACCCTAAACCAAATCGGGCCTCCACATCTAAGGAGGGGTTCCAAAAGAAAGGCGCTGAGAGGCGACCTGCCACCTGGGGCTTTCAGATCTGAGGGGGAGGATTATTTATTAAAAAAGCTTCATCTGAGTGCAGTAGGGTCAGAACTTAAGGCTTGGGTCGGGTTTAGGGTTTAGGGTTTAGGGTTTAGGGTATACTATCACGAAACTTTAAACCCTAAACCGTTGGAGATACTCCGACCTCTGTGGCTTCACCTCGTTCAAAGACTCCCCACGGCTGGGTTCCAAGATGCCCCCAGGCACCAGCCCTGAAGCCTTTCCCCCAGTCCTAAGATGAAGACCCTAAAGCCTGCTGAACCCTTACCTTCAGGGTTTAGGGTTGTTTAGGGGTGTAGGGTTTAGGGGAGGTTCATGGGTAGTTATAAGTGGGGTCATAAGTCTCCTAAATATGGGTTACAAGTATAGTTACCCTACTTATATAAATCCTACTTATAGCTACGCATGAACCTCCAAGCTACCTGTTTAATTAAGGTCTTACAATAAGGAAGTCATAGTTTAAAAGGAACCTTAAAAGGCAGGTTTCTTACGGTCCACGTATACCCTGATGCAAGCACCCCGAGCCCCAAGAACAACTCAAAGATAGGGTTTAGGGTTTAGGGTTTATAAGGGCTTAGGGTTTAGGGGGTTAGGGTTTAGGGTTGAGGGGGTTAGGGTTTAGGGTTTAGGGTCAAAGACAACCATCAGACCATGAAGCGTCAGTTCTAAACTGCTACCCATCGCCTTGAACTTGGGCTGTGGCCGTAGGCCGGGTACTTAAGAGGTTGCCGTGCGGGTGTGGCATCTGGGAGCTTGGGGTTGCACGTTTTTGGGTTTGTTCTGACTGCGACGTTCGGGTTTGGAGCTTTGAGCTTTGAGGCCATGTGCAGGAATCTGACTAAGAAACCCTGGTCCTATAACACAAAAATATTCGGATGGAAAAAGGACCCTAATGAAGACCCAAGGTTTCTTCAACAGGTTCCTCAGGTTCTGTGTGCCGGTCTCAGCAGCGGACGGTAGGTCTCCGCACACGGTGGACCTGTCCGGAGGCTTTCTAGAGCTTAGCTGCAGTTTAGCTGCTTTTGGGCTCCGGGCCTGAAGGTTGAGGTTGAGGGCGTGGCTTTGGCTTCGCGTGAACCCATCCATCCTCAGCCTTGGTCTAAGGATTTCTGCGGCCTGAACACTTATCAGAGCTTATAAAGCTTACGGAACCCTAAACCCAAAACCCCTAAGCTCTACGCTCTACACCCAAACTCCTGAAGCCTGAACCCTAAACCCCTGAACCCTAGCTAAATGCAAAACCCTAGGCCCTAAACCCTAAACCCCTCGACCGTAATTAACCCCAAAACCCTAAACCCCTCAACCCGAATTAAATCCAAAACCCTAAACCCCTCAACCCTAAACCCAGGCCCGAAGCCAAAAACCTCAACCCCAAAGCTTCGGAGATCCGGGTGTGGTGGGCTTTCTCCCCCCGGGCCGCGCCGTGGCTGGGTAGAGGCCGCCCGTGATGAGCTGAACTACCTCCATGTGACGGATTCGGATTCTTGGGGCCCTATGTCTGTGTATATATATATATATATGTATACATATATATATATATATACATACATACATATATACATACATACAAAAATACATACATACATACATACATACATACATACATACATACATACATACATACATACACACACATGGGTGTTTGTCTATTAATGCAGTATTTAATGGGGTTCAGGGTCTAGGGTAAAGCGTTTAGCCGTTGAAAAAGCTCCGTCTAAGGAAGGGGCACATGGGACTACACTTCCTCATAAGGAGGCCCTATAGAAAAAGGGGAACCCAATTGAGCTTGTTGCGAGTTTGCCGACGTGTGCTGGACCTGGATTGAGAATTGGAGATGTTGGGTTTGTCCCCAGGATTTCTCTACAACACCCTGAACGACCCCAAAGCAAACTTCAAAAACCTAGATCCCACTACAAGCCCTAATGGATCCCTTATAGAACCTCTATTCAACCTAACATCCGAATTCAATCATTCCCCATAGACCCTAAACCTAAACCTCAGACCCTCAGCCGAGAACCCGAGGCGCTAGGCCAAACACCTTAATGTAGGGGCCTTAATGATTAGAATAGTGTTCTGGGGGTCCGTTCTACTATTGTAAAAATAAAAAGGAACCCAACCCCAAAACAGTACTTATTTCGGGCCCCCCCCTATATTAGGCTCGAAACCCTAATTCCCCAGAGAGCCCAATACCCCTTAATTAAGGAATACACCGTAAACCATAGTATTAAGGCCCTATACTTTAAGGCATATTTCTGAATTAAGGGGTATTGGGCTCTCTGGGTTCACTGCAAGCGAGATGCCATCTGGCCTCTCCGAGGTTGCAAACCACGGAGGCTGGCTGAGGGGTTGCCTCCACCCAGCCTCAAAGCGGCTCCAAGGCGGCTTCTTCCTTTTTCGGGCTTTTTGGCGTGTAGGATTTAGGAGTTTAGGGTTTAGGGTTTACCCTAAACCCTAAACTCTTATAGGGTTTAGGTTGAGGGTTTAGGATGGTAGGGTTCAGGGCGGTAGGGTTGGGGATCGAGGATGATCTGAGGATCTCGGGTTTAGGGCTTCGGGGTTCAGGGTTTAGGGGGGTTTAGGGTTTAGGGTTTAGGGTTCCGGGGGGTTTAGGGGGGTTCAGTGCTTAGGGTTTAGGGTTTAGGGTTCCGGGGGGTTTAGGGTGCAGGGTTTAGGGTTTTAGGATTCAGGGGGGAATTTATACAGGTGCCACAACGGTTCTGCAGGCATTTTGTCTGTAAGCGCTCCATAACACTCTACAAGGACTTTGTAAATGCGACAAACCTTATATGACTGTCAATGGATGAAAAGCATCATCCGCTGCTTGGGCCAAGAACTTCAGCAGCTCTGGGTCACGCCTGGGCCGCTCCATCGAAAGAGGCATCCGTTCAGCCATGCTAATAGAAGAAGCTCCTGCATTGGAAGCCTTCTTCAGGACTTCGTGAACACAAGCATGCCCGCCTTCGATCCTCTTCTCAAAGTGGCACGAAACGGAATCTCGAGCGCAATCCTGGCAAGCTCTGCCAAATGGCAGCCAAGGGCCCCCAGCCCAGATCTCGCGGTGAGGGGCTCCTTTAAGGGGTTCCTGTAGATGGGTTCTACCCATACGCCCCTAAGTAGTTCCTTTTTGTGGTTTATTTATAGAATTTTATGGTATTATAAGGTAATCCCAAAAGGGAACTACTTAGGGGCCTATGGGTACAGGGTTCTACAGGGTACTAAGGCGAAGATCCTTCTTATCAAGAGTGATGAAGCTGCCTGCCAGAAGTTGTTCGACACTTTGCATCCTTCCGGGGTGCCTCAAAGGGTTCCTTAGGGTTCCTTAAAAGATGACCATGGTGCCCTGTGACTTTGCCGAGAAGAGCTTCCGGACTTTTCATGGTTTCAGGGGTTTAGGGGTTTGGGGGTTTAGGGTTTAGGGGTTTGGGGGTTTAGGGTTTAGGGGTTTAGGGGTTTAGGGTTTAGGGTTTTGGGGTTTGGGGGGCCTGCAGGGGTTCATGGTTTAGGGATGTTGGGTGGAGGGTTGGGGTGGTTAGGGCTTAGGGGTTTAGGGTTCAGGGCTTATTCCAGAACGCATGCAAAACACTGCGCTGGATGTGATGTGCTGCAGATGGGGACTTGACAAGCCCCGTGACCGCCAAGCCCAACCTCAAACTCCAAGACCCTAAACCTTCCAAGACCCGAATACCAATACTCCAAAAAAAAGAGTCTTTAAATCACTCCGCACATCCCTAAACCCTCTAAAACCCAATACCAGTCATGACTTTAAAAGTATAAGGAGTCTTTCACTCTCAACATCCCTATTGTAGTAGGGGCCTTAATGATTAGGAGTGGTCTCCCTTGGCCGCCTCCGAAAGCATCGAGGAAGTCGAGACCCCCACTGGAATCCTCCAGAAGCTTAGGCTTCAGAGGTTTATAGGAAACGAGTTTAGGGATTAGGGGTTTATGGGTGTATGGGTTTAGGGTTTATAGGAAACGAATAGGGTTTAGGGTTTAGGGATTTAGGGGTTTAGGGGTTTAGGGGTTTAGGGTTTAGGGTTTAGCTCTTACAATGGGAGTTAGGATTGGGGGGAACCCTTGGGGGTATAGACCCTCTGAATAAAGTTCCTTTTAAGAGAGTCATAACTAGGCTTAAGAAGGGTCCCCTTTTGGGGGGTCTCCCTTCTGCTTAGGGGTTTAGGGCTTGGGGATTCTCCAGTCGGGGGTGCGGTCCGTGCATTTTTGGGTTTTAGGGTTGTTTGGAGATTCGCGGGTCTAGAGTGGGGCCGTTTCTGGGTCTCGGGGTTCAGGGTCCTCCGGGCTCTTGAGTGTTTTGGCTTTAGTGTTTGCGTGTTTGCTCTTGCTTTTCTATGTCCTGCGCAACGCAAGGGTTCTTAGGCTGGGTTCTTGTTAATGGATTTCTTTCCCGTTACCATAATAGGGATTTATATCAAATGATATGGTTTCCTAAATGTGGGCAACTTAAATTACATCCCCTAAACCCTAAACCCTAAATCCTGAACCCTAAGCTTAAATAAAATCCTTAACAAGACAAGAACCAGTAGGTTTCTGCAGGCTCCCGGAGATGGGGTTGCCGTTTTTACCTCGCTGAGGGCTCCTTACTTCGGGCTGTGTCAGAGTGCCATACACCCTGAACCCTAAACCCTGAATCATACACCCTGAAACCTAAACCCTAAACCATACACTCTGAACCCTAGCCCCTAAACCCTAAACCCCTAAACCCTAAACCCCTAAACCCTAAACCCCTAAACCCTAAACTCTGAAGCATGGACACCAGAAGCCCACAGGACGGCTCTGAAGTTTTAGGGCTTTTGGGTTCCTTTTCCGGTATTTGTCGGGCTCCTGAAGTGTTCGGGTGAAGGCCGATGTAGGTCCTCGAACCACTTCAGTTGTTTGTACTGCCTGAAGCTTGCTTTAAACCGGAGGAGTCGGAAATCACATCTCCTGATCTCGTGCTTAAGGAAGGCCTTAAACTTATTTGCTTAGCCAAAAGAAACCGAAAGTAAATGTCGAAACCACACACCCGAAAAGAACTAATCCGCATGCGTAATGGTCGTCGCTTCTCCCAGGCAAGGTGCTTTGGGTTAAGGTATGCCGCTTTACTGCTTCAGGGTGCAAGGGTTTAAGGGTTTGAGGGCTCAGGGCTTCAAAGTGTTAGGGCCAGGGGGCGCTGCCCTGATTTCGTGACGATGTCTATGTGAAGGAGGAGTCTGCGGCGTCGCGATGTCGATGTGCTCTGCCATTGGCCTATGCTTGGTGTTGTACTTTAAAGGAGGTACAAGTCAACCAGGTGACGCAGTTCATCGGCCACTAAGCTGGGAGTAGCCGTTCCAATTCGCCACTTCATGTACAGCTCGCTAATCCGTGCCGGTGCGTTCGGTGCCTCAGACACCGGGTGGTGTTTCGCTAGGGCATCTGTCCCATGGGATGCGCCGAGTGCCTCGGCATCGGAGAAGCTTGCGTCCTGTTTGGCAGGAACTCCAAATCGGCGGTTCCAGCCAGCCCTCAAAGCTTTTGGGGTTTAGGGCTTCGGGAAGTGAAGGGAAAGGGTCCAAGAGAGAGCAGAAGACGACTGTTGAGAACCAACTATCATACGCCTGTTAAACCCACAAGCCCCGACATCTTAGCCTCTACTCCTTTACAGCAGCTACGAAAGACACGATGTGATTCGAGGTACCATTGAAAAAGGCCGTCAACCAAACATGAACGAGTTTATACAGTGCCCAGAGCCGTATATAAATCTTACTGTCCAAAAAACAAACAAACGTAACAGAAAACTACCGACGCCCCAGAACTAGGATTAAACGAGAAACCCCTAAACACACCGGCTCCAATATAATATCCTTGACGCCAAATCTCCTCAAAGAAAAGCTTTACGGTTTAGGGGTTTAGGGTTTAGGGGTACAGTAAGGGTTGTTTCTCAATAAGTGTCGCATTGGCAAGTGGTAATTGGACTTTGCCGGAACCCTAGACATACCTGGACCCCAACTAACCCACCTTAAGGATCCAGAAAAGCAAATCATAACAGGGAACCCTAAACATGAAGGTTTTGTAGGGTCCAAGTAGCTACATCCGTAGATCCCCTGACCCGATAGCTCCCTCAAGCTCCCTAAATCCAAAACACTGCTACAAGACCGAAAATCCCCCAAAACCGAATCCGGCATGAGCCTGGCCAGGGACTAACGAAAAACCACTTACAACATCTAAGACAGTAACTAGACTGCCCCCTTTTTTTCCGATTTCGGTTCACAGCTTTCTTTTTATGGTTAAGTACCTGTAGGGTGATATTGCTTGATTCGGGGACCATCAGAGGGGAGCTCTCCAAATTAGGGTCCCTCTTAGAGTCCATGTTAAAATGTGTCAAACTGATGCCGCACTATTGGGAGGGGGGCGGGGGGCGGGGGTAGGGTTTGGAGAAAAGAAGAAACACGTATGGATCCCCTAAAGGAGCCCTTTTGGATCCCCTTGAAGAATTCAGGGTTGAGAGTGCAAGCCCAGAAACCTTCCCACCTGCAGCAGCAGCGTGAGGAAGCCGGAGTCACTATGTGGACCGACACCGAGGCCTGCTGAAAAGAGAACGTAGGATCCTAAATACCAACCCCAAGGAGCCTATGGGTAAGGAGTATAAGCAAACTCTTCTTGTCGGGACTCTGGGTTTACCTTGACCCCAAAGAACCTACCCTTTTTAAGGACTCATATAAAGAAATCTTAATAAGGAAACCCTAAAAAGGTAGGTTTTGCAGGGTCCAGGTAGGGTTTAAGATTTAAAGTTTAGGGTATGATTACCCTCGAAGCTTGAAAGGCCAAAACTCTCAAAGGGCAAAGGGGGCCTAAGGAAGTGGACCGAGTCGTGTGCATACATGGCATAGCTTCTGAAGATTTCCAAATTTCAACAAGTGTACTGCTTCTTGATGCGCATGCAGAACACCTTTTACTAACGCGTCAGCCTAATGCCCATTCGCTACCTTGAGCTCGGACGATACGCATTCACAAAGTCTCAAAATTCTCGCACAAGGTTCTTGGAAGGCGTGCCCGGACAGTAGCAATATGGCAAATGTTCCCTAGACCTGTCCCAAACTCAGATGGCGCAATCTGCTGACTGCTTAACCGAACTGCAAAGCCATAAACCCAAAACGGCTCCAGCATTTCATAGGGGCTGAGCACCCTTGCCCGAAAAAGGCTCATCTTATTGAGTTATGCTGGGACTGGAAAGAAGCCAAAAAGGTGAATTAAAGAACACCTACCCAGCCCCGAAGACTCTGCCCCCCATTACACGAGTGTTTACATGGAACATTAAAAACTTGTAGTTCCAGGTCTACTTACTATAATTTCTTTACAGAAGTCGTGAGCAAATTTAGGCTAAGGGTTTCTTGACGTGACTTAGCTTAATCCGGGCCTTCCGCGTCTTTGGCCGGAGTCGGATAATGCACCAACTTTGCCTGGCACGAGGACCGGAGTTCAAGAATGAGGGAAGTGTGGCATTTCCGAGCTTGCGGACAAAGAGTTTAAGGGTGGGGTTTTAGAATAGTTTTTTTTGGGGTGCATTATACCCTCTCTCTCTACATTTATTGTTAGTGTTATATATATATACAAAATGTAGAGAAACAAAGATACAGGATGGACTTCGATTACTTCTTCAAACTTCCAGACTACCCACGGACACTTGACGATATTTCCATAGAGCTCGGCTAGATTCCAGCCTTCGTCTGTCGACGGAGTCGAAGGACAATGTTTGGGGCTTAGGATGTCGGGTTAAAGAAGCGGGCGACATCCGGATCTTCAAGTCTTACGAATCTACTCCGAAGTTTCTTCTGCTTCTACCTGCACAAAAACATGAGACAAGGGCAGAGCTTGTGACCTTGCCATAACCCTAAATCCTGCGTCTCCGGCTTGCAACCTGGAAATTTTCCCAACACAGGGCGACCCCGATGATGTTCGAAACTACCGAAAACGTGCAGAGAGGTACACAACATCCACAAGGGTTTAGGCAGCCCTTCTTACTTAAACCCTAAACCCTGAACATGGTCGCTGCTACCTCGAATGAACCCACTCATGAGTTCCGTAGAACTTAGGCCCAGAATATATAGATAAATATATTTACGCACACACACACACTAATTGGTCACTTACGTCGGAAAAGACCATCCTGCTTTATGGATATGAGGCCCTAATTCCAGAACACTGGTATGTATGGACCATCTTGGGAACAATTATAGTGGTCACGCGCCCCCGTCTCTGGCTTCAGTACTTGGCTTAGTAGAACCGTCTTACGGTTCTAAGTAGACCGCAAGTACCAAGCCCCTATGGCAGTGTAAGTTATGCAAGAGCTTGCACAAGTTTAAACTTTAGGTCCATCATGCCCTCTGAGAGCAGAGCTCTCAATCTAGAACCCTGTGTGGTACTTGTTCAAAGCTCCTGTGGGCGAGTACCCCCTTGTAACCCTAGACTCTAAACCCCTAAACCCTAAACCCCTAAACCCTAAACTCTAAACCCTAACCCCTCTTTTACGCAGATTTTCGGCACAAAGAAACCTAGAACCGAAAGCGTAAATCCCAGTGACTAGAAGCCTGGTGCCGAACGTAGGTGCCTTGGTGAAATTAGAGTAGGTCTTTTCAGAGACGTTTACGAAATTCTACGATGACTCTGTATGCCTGTACGTATATATATATATATACATACATACATACATACATACATACATACATACATACAGGCAGTGTGTATACATATATATATATATAGAGTACACGCAGGGGCCATACAAGGGAACAATGTGCTTTTGTTTAGTATTTGTTCCGATCCCTGTGGTAGACCCTGAACCGATCCAAATGGCTTCGGACTCCGTGTGCCTGTACATGCGGCTCACGGAAGTAGGCATCCAGACCCGTCTCCTTCAAACCTTCCAGAAGGTTTAGGGTTTAGGGTTTTTGGCTGAGGCTTTCGGGTGTCGAGCCAATACGGTTGATGATAGAAATCCTGCATTACCCAGAATATGGAATATACCATGATTCCATAGTTTAGGGTCCTTAAGGTAATGCGGGATTTATATCATCAACATTGAGGCTCTACAACATTGTAGGTTCCGGGGTCCACGGTGCACCGGCCTTCTCTGATGGCCTTGTTTTGGCCTGTGCACCCCCTGTGTCTTGGCATGAGAAACTCAATGTATAATACACTATCTAGACACAGCGGATAAAGCTGAACTTGAAAGAGATCTGTTGTTTGTCATGGCTTTGCACCGTGCTGTTGAGCCCCTGAAAGGTTTTGAACAAAGAGGCATCTTGCTTTTGTATCCAAGTTTGGGGTCTATGAAGATTCAAAATTTCGAGTTACGGTTCAGGTTGTAGGAACTAAACTAAGTGTCAAGTTTGTAATAGGGTCTAGGACTGAGGATGCGCCCTAAAGTTGAAGCCGCAGTCACAGCCGCAACGACAAACCCTAAACCGTAAACCCTAAACCCTACCTAGACCCCCCAACTACACTCTAATATACCTTAAATACCCACTATTAAGGACCATAAGGGCTCTATTAAAGGGCCCTTGAGGGGTCCTGGTAAATCCTCAACCCTATTATAAATTTCATCTCTATCCACGAGACGTGGCGGAATCACGTGGCTTGTCAACGCCAGCTCGGCCACCGCTGCAAGGTGCCACCCGTTTTTGGAATTCTAGCCCGTAGCGGGAGAGGGTGGCCAGCACCACCTCCGCAGGACCAGGGCCTCGGCTCGGGTCAATGCCGGCAAGTAAAAAGCCACTCATGAGCTTAGAGCTCATATTTTGTGAGGTTTTGGGGTTTAGGGTTAAGGGTTTAGGGTTTAGGGTTGACTGGAAGGCCAAGGTCCCGATCGTAACATGCGGGGAGTCCACGAGGAAGTTATGTCCAAAATCTGCAGAAGCCAGATACCGAACAGGCAAGTCAAGTGCCACAACGCTTCGAGGCATCTTTTGACCAGCCTAAGGCCACCTTGAAATGACTAAACATCAAAAGATAACTCCGAATAGTCCCAAGCACTAAACTCATGACCCGAAAGCCCTGTAACTGTAAAAGGCGAGACCTCATGGCTGCATGTACAAAATGTAGGGGGGCTCAAAAATTAGAAGAGGGTTTTGGGGCCCACTGTACTACAACTATCATAAAGATAACAATAGTGAGGCGTTCTGGGCTCTTAACCCTGAACTGACAGACCCCATGCTCGCAAAAGCCCTAAACCCTAAACCCTAAAATCCCTAAGCCACGTAACCCCAAAGACATACAAACAAAACACTAAACTGGAAACTGAATAGCCCACCATCGATGCATTTCGCTACCGCAGGGGTCTGAATGTTGAGTAATAGTGTCCATTTTAAACCCTTGAAATCTGTACTGCGATACAACCGCCCGAAATCAAGACCGCTTTAAGTTCGTGAAGCTGTACAAAAGAATGTTACAGATCTCAAAAAAAACCTTGAGGCTGTATAAAAACCTGTTCCAACGAATCAGGCTCCATTGATGAATTAGAGATCCGCCTAGAGACAGCGCCAGTGCCCGAGTTAGCTGACGTGACAGCTCCTGACCGGAAAACAATTCAATGTCTCGCGTAGGGGTAGGGCCGTCGGGCTGATTTTTTGGGTTGTAGGGTTTTGCCTTGAGGCTCATGGGTAGTTATAAGATAGTTACCCTACTTATAACCCCATTTATAACTACCCATGAACCTCCAAGTGGGGATGTGCAGTCTATACTGTGGGTGTTCCGAGTTGTTCAGAACGCGGAACAAAACATTCAGGTCGTTAGGCGTGTGCTGAACATGCACAAACGGCGAACCCTGCAACCATTCGGGCAGTGGGAGCTCGAACGTTCCTAAACCATGAACGCAAACGTCCAGCAACCCGCACCGAATGCACTGAATAACACCCTGAAGCCCTAAACTGCCCTAAACCCAAGAAGTCAATACGGGCAGGGAATGGAAGCAGGCTCCAAAAATCGGGATCTATGACCTGTGAAGAACCTCCTAGGCCTATAACCCTAAGGGTCCATGTACTCATAGAGTATATGTACATTGGCCCCAAAATACCTGTATAGGGACTACAATAAGGCCAGAGTATCTACTATTTTTAAGGCTTATAAGCTTAGGACTCAAAGCAACATGCGCATACCAACTATTTGGGTC
Organism: Symbiodinium necroappetens; assembly: GCA_905231915.1. Lineage (NCBI taxonomy): Eukaryota > Dinophyceae > Suessiales > Symbiodiniaceae > Symbiodinium > Symbiodinium necroappetens. The sequence continues at coordinate 758 of CAJNJA010009949.1, read as the reverse complement.
CAGTAAGAATCAGTTCCTCGAAGTTCATTCGATGTTGAGAGATGGCAGGAAGAAGCAAGGGCTTTAACCATTCAGGATTTCCGAGTTTCAGTCTTTATACAGGTACATGTCCTAAACCCTTAACCCCAAACCCTAAACCCTATGGACCCAATGGATTTCAGCGTTTTAGGGTTTAGGGTTTCAGGCGTATGGATTTCAGCCGTTTTAGGGTTTTTGACCTGGAGCCACAGACAATGACAGTCCAAGGTTGCAAGAGTCAAAGTCCTCCCACGTCCCATGAAGTCATCGCTCCCTGCTTCACCCAGAGGCCCCTAAGTAGTTCCTTTTTGGGATTACCTTATAGGATTCTCAATATAAACCATGCCATAACAACGAACTACTTAGGGGCCTACGGGCATGTCCACTGCCATTCTCATTGTTCCTGTTGTTCCTGTCGGTGATTCGTAGCAGATGCGTCTGATCACTATTGCGCATCAATTTGTGAGTTGGCCCGTTCTAGCAACTGTTAGTAATCTGATGTGCTCGGCTTAGTTTTGTGCGATAACCCCAGGACCTGCCGGGCATTTCGACCCCCGAGGGCGCTCGCCCAAAAGAACTGCATCAGCAAAGACCACATGTCTGAACGGATGGCTCACTATGGAGCTAGTACGTTTACAGTTCGTCCGTTCAGAGTTCAGAGCCTAGGGTATATCGGTTACATATATATTTATATTTATATTTATATTTATATTTATATTTATATTTATTTATTCATTTAT
>CAJNJA010009948.1:0-14491 GCA_905231915.1 Symbiodinium necroappetens | reverse complement strand
TACTACTACTACTGCCACCTCAAACATGTCGCGCGAAAGTGAGGGCGAAAGTCCCGCGAAAGGAAAGCAATAACCCGCGAAGAAACCATTTCCAGAAACAGGAATATTGATCAACGCTCATATATATATATATACACGTATATACACACATATATATATATATACATACACATACAGATGAGTGTGTGTGTGTGTGTACGTGTTCCTCAATTAGGTTGGTTGGAATTTCGGCATGAGTCTCTTCGTGCGATACAGCAACCTGATCTGACGATTGCCGTGGCCGCCGTGGCCATTTTGGCTCCAGGAGTCCAAAGAACTTTTGCTTGCAGCATTTCTGCTGGGAAGTTGTGATCATGTGGTCGTCGCTTGGTGCTCTCTCACTCCCGCGGCGCGCTCCCGCAGACGATCGAGGAGGAGTCTGCGGATGAGAACCGGCAGCTCCGGCACTATGTGGCGGTCGGCTAGACGCCTGGAGGTGCAGGATCGGGCCAACTTGGGAGGCGGGCACCATGCAAGCCGCCTGCGTGGTAGTTGCGATCGCGGCCGTGTTGCTCCCGCTCTTCAGAATCCTTTCGAGATGAGAGCCCCCTGACCACATCAAGCGAGCCGCCATTTGAGGTCACCGCATCGACCTTTCGGTGCAACAAGGGTTCTTCGAAGAGATTCTCATCGCGGAGGACAAGCAGGGTCCGCTCTGGCGGCGATCTTCATGGGATGGAAGCTCTCTTCCGCCTTGTCGTTCGAGGTCGGAAGCCCTCTCCTACTCCTACTCTGTCGGTCCCCACGGCACGGTCGAGGGCTGCGAGTGACCGATCGGTCCTCCATGGACACGCCACCGGCAGGGTCGAGTTTCGCTTTCGCGACTCGAGAAACTGCATGCTGTGTTGTGGGAGGATCTCTATCCCGGGGTCTTGGCTCGCAGTCTCCCTCATATCCGGCCGGCGGTCATCAACACGATCCATGCATAACGGCACCAAACGACCAGAGTGGACTTCCCTCATCAGGTGCGCCATGGTTCAATGCATCGTGGGCTGTGTCGACGACTGCTGCTGGTGGCATTCACCCACCTGCAGCTCCCTGGCGAGCTGCAGCCACTGTCGGCCCACCGGCGATCGCCAATGAAGCTGCTCGTTTGGCCGCGAACCAGCCCGGGGCGGGCTCACGTTTGCTCCGCCGTGCTTCTCCCGCTCGCGGCGAAATCCTGCTCAAGTACCTCATCTTCATGACCGGTAATGGTTGTGGACCTAGGGTCGTGCCAACCATCCGGCAGTCGATCAGGTGGGTCTGTGCTCGTTTCGGGATGACAGGGCCTCATTTTTTAAGCGACTCCAGGGTCATGGCTTTAAGCGACTCCAGGGTCATGGCGCTGCAGCGGCAGGTCTACCAGGTTCGTCGTTGCACGGGTCAAAGTAGACGATCGATTCATGAGTTACTTTGGCTGGTCGACGATGCCATTTACATCGCCCCCGATTCGCTCGGTCGTGGGCAAATCGAAGTTTATCGACAGAAAGGCGGCAAGCGATTCGCAGCAGCCAAGGTCTGGCTTCCAGGGGCAGCCTAGATGGCAATGTTCTGGACCAACGATCAAGATTTCTTGATGTACGAGGTTTCTGAATGCCTGGAGTTCTCCGGGAGGCCGGCAACATATAAGCGTGCACTCCTTTGGTTGGTTCAGGTTGTATGCCCGCCACCGCTGTCGCGAGGACGTCAAGGCAGGACATATTCCTCCCCAACAGGTGAGCTATTCCAGAGTTACATCGCTCAGCGAGGCGCCGCCCAAGTTCCTGATTTCGAGATCGGCCAGTATGCTCGCAAACGAAAGGAGATCACGGTCGCCATGGTTTGCAAGCTGACCCGACAGCTCTCGCTCGAGTGGCAGGCAGTGGAAGGCGCTTGGGGAGTACGCGCAGATGAGGGGATACTCGTGACCTTGAAAAAGGCGGTGCTCAACTGTGTGATCACGGCCAGGACCCGGACCGGCCGGGCGAAGGATCTTTCGCTTGGCTTAACTGTCATCTCATGCGCGTAGTAGATGGATCCGGTTCCTGATTGCACTTGCGCGGGCTCCTCCAAATCGGGGAATGCGAAGGCCTTGGAGAGGTTCCTGAGCGCTGTGACATATGCGCCATGCACAAAAAGATCGTCTTGCTGCTCTGTCATTGACAGGTTTCGTTCGCACTGCGTTTGCCGTGCCTGTTCCTTTGCGTTTGATCTTCTGAAGCTTGGTCTTGCGCGATCGCTTCTGGCTCGGTAGGTTGAGTTCGCCATGGCAGATCGTACGACCTATGCTTCTTCTGAGGAGTTCGCCCTAACGGTTAGCTCTTCACCAGATCTTCGGGAAGCAGCTGTTCAAGTTGCTCAATGGGAAGGGGACATGGACAGGTCGGAACCATGGTCTCGCGGGAGTGGGAGTCCAAGGCATCGTCCCTTTATGAGGACCCGCTCAGACGTGATCGATCACCGCGAAGTTGACGGCAGCTCGACTTCGAGGGCGACATGATCATCTTCGACACGAAGTGCTACCCCCACTCACAGAGCCGAGGGGTGGGCGATCGCATCGTCCTCGTCGGCTACTCGGTGGAAGGAGCCGGTCGCCCTCCCGCCGACGAGTTTGCAGCGGTTGCAGTTCGCGCAGCCGCAGCAGTCGCGGCGACGAAAAGAAAAAGACCGCTGCGTGGCCCGATCGCGGCCAAGCCACGCAAACAAGATCGCAGGCTGCGGTCGCGGCCGGCTAGCAGCTGCAGCTGAAGAACCCAGTGGTGGCCCCATTGATCACCTCGCAGATTGAACCTGGTGAAGCGATTCAACAGTCGCTCGACTTCATCCACCCTTCACAGTCGACGCGGCTCTCCAGAAGGACTTGGTTGAGGTCTTGCACGCGACTGCGACTGACCATGGAACTTAAGTGTCATGCAGCGCAAGCTCGTGGAGCAACAGCGGCGCACTCGCGCGATTGATTTTTTACCAGTGCATGTCTGCGCTTCGCCGTCTTCTCCGAACCACAACAGATGATCATCCGGGCGAGCTCGGCTCTTTCTTCCACGCTCAGCTGTGACGGGAGATGCTCACTGCCTCGAGGTGTTCGGACGTTACCTTGAATGATCAGATCATGCCAGCGATGCCAATCGTCGGCGCCATCGCTGCTTCAAATTGCTGGCAGCCTGATCGCAAAGAGCACGCATCGGCATTGACAGCTGCTCCACTGGAGCAATGGGCCTGGGACTAGTGTCTTCCGCGTGGTCCGCGCGACTTATCTCCGCGCGCTCTCCGGCGGTGCGGGAGTCTTCGGGTCTTCGATTGAAGACGTAGACAGAGAAGAAGGCGCGGCTCTGGGCCTTGTTTACTCGATTTCATGAGGTCTCGGAGGTGGTGGGGCAACGATCGCTGGATGCCCACCCAGAGATGTGAATTTGTTCAGAAAAATAAGACGCACACGGTTGACAGCGCCCCATCCAATGGAGTGTATATGGCCACGCTCGAGCTGCCGACGCGGGCAAACTGAGAGGAAAACTTATGTTCGGGGCGTCCCCAGCTCTGGGGCAAGATCAGACGAGCCTACCGGAGAGCTCTACTCTTCAAGGGCGTTCGCTTTGATCTTTCTTCATCGCTTATTTTCGCTCTGTACAAGTGGAAGACGCTCGTCGTGCCCGAAGGATCCCCGCGGCCGATCCCACAAAAAGGTCCGGCGAAGACCGATTTGGTGATCTTCGCAGTTTTTGGTTACTAGCTCCTTGAGACACTCGGAGTGCAAGTTACTATTTGTGCGATTTTCTGTTGCGTCACATTCGTTTTTCGCTTTAACACGGAGACTATAACCCTAGACCCTAGACCCGAGATGATCGGTGTGGGCCTTTTCGATCGGGAGGACGCCCCTGTTCAGTTCTCATCGGAAGTATCGCCGAAAATCATGGCTGGGTGTTTGATCGTTCGTTCATCCGCTGGATGCCGACGATGTTGGCGGACCGTTGGATTTCTCAACACCTGTTGCCTCGATCGGCACACGGATGTTTGGACGAGTAATTACGCATTAAGGACGGATCCTTTCGGTTTGAGATCGCTCGACTTACCCCACTTCGCGGTAGAGCACAAATGGTACATGACTATTTTGCTGTTCAGTGAATCTTCGAACGTTATCTATCGTTGATGGCTGACATAAACAAATAAACATCTGTGTGTATAACATTTGTGTGTATGTACTAATACTTGTGTATATATATATATACATATACATATACATATACTTGTCTATCTATCTGGTTATCTATCTATCTTTCTATCTTTCTAACTATCTATCTAACTATCTATCCATCTTTTATATGCATGCACGGGTGTGTGTGTGTGTATGTGTGTATGTATGTATGTATGTATGTATGTATGTATGTATGTATGTATGTATGTATGTGTAGGCGTGTTTATCGATTGTTTTTACACCGACTTTTCACACGGGGGCAGCTAACACATCTTGGGTCAGAGTTCAGTTTGTTAAGTGCATGACCAAAGTGTGCATTGGGTTATATATTCTGTTGTACGGTTCGAGCTTCGATTCGTTGCACAGGGCTGAGTCACGATGAAGCAGTGCTGCCCATGCATCTAGCTTTGTTTCGCATGAGTTGCAAGCTGCAAGATTTGTCAAGATTGGAAGCGACATGCACCCAAGCAAGCAAGCATTCCAGCCTGCCAACAAGCCCGCCCGCCCGTACGGAGGGACGGACGGACCGACAAACAAACATTGGCATCGGCTAGCGCCTCGTGCGTCAATTGGCAACGCTCATGCCGTTATCTTCAGCATCTTGCAGTTTAACTTTTCCCCCAAAAGTATTTTGCTGGCCTTTGACAAGCTGAAAAGCTTATGCTAGACGTTGGGACTGTGCATATTCGCAGCCTGACGCTGTACTAGTCCCCATGAGCCCATGACCATTTCCGGCCAGGTTCAAGCAGATCGAGAGAATACGCCGCAAAGCCCCGGTACTACTGGTTGTGGACGACGAGGCAAGATGCTACTCAGCTGCCCCACTTTTTCGCACCCGAACGCAGAAACATGCAACAGACAAACACAGGGACAATCTTTCGGATCAACGCAAAGCGTCTTGGCTCGCTTGGCACAACATGTGCAGCACGGCGTCTAGCTGTTTGCTTCAGCAGCCACCAGCAATCTTTTTGGCCTTAATTACCGAATGTTCCGATAGGTCTGCAAGCGAGTAGTTTGCCATTTCGGAGGTGAGCCTTTAACCTTACGCCCGTTTTGAGCACCTTTACAGACCCTCCTTGGTGTTGCCCAGAGCTCCTTTCCTTTTATCTGAACGTTGAGATGATGTCCCTGTAATGGATGTCGACAGTGCTAGCGGTATGCAGAGCGACATGCATGCCTGCGTGTACCTGTCCTTCGGCCCGCATCTTTGGCACTATCTGGTATTCGTTTATGGTTATCCTTACGATGTGCGGCAGACTGTCTAGCAACGGATTTGATGTTTGATCAGAGCTAAAGAGAGGCTTTGGCAGGGTCAAGTTAGAAGAGTACTGAAGGCTTTGCAGATTCCGCGCACTGCTTTACGGTTTTCATCGCATTTAGGAACTGGCAGCTTGTCCTGCAGAAATAGACACTGAGATCCGGCTCTTACATGTTGCCACTCACCGTGGAGGTGGGTGCCTTTGCCAGCAGCGCTGCTGTTCGCAAGCTGTTTGGGGAGTTGTTGGAGCACACGTGCCTGCCCCGGGTGACGGTCAGTCCGGCCGCAAAAAGGGTGTCGCTGGACTCTGACTGTGAGCACATCGTAAGAACTGAACAGGTGCCATCTTCACCTCCTCGTCCTTTCGCGGACACCCATCTACAGCTCGCTCGGGCCAAGCAAGGCAGGGGCCACTTCCTGGCAAGAGCAATCGTAATGTCGCAACAGTGCGTGGTCCACATGAGACGCTCTTGCACGATTTTCGCTTCTTTCTATCCGAAGATGAAATGTTCTGACTGGGGCACCTTGGTGGCAAACACGCTGAAACATTTCAGCCGACCAGTACATGTGCAGTATTGCTTCTTCCGGCAGCTTGCCGCAAATCTACAACCACATCTTGCTTAAAGGCAGGTACACCATGCATGTGTTGGTTTCACCATGCGTGTTTTTGCCACAAAAACAATAGGGAACAGTGTGACACTTCATGCCCCGTACAAGTAGTACCGGCGGCCGAGCATTGAACTCAAGCTTCCCAGGAGATGAGAAGATAGTCCACCGCCCTGAGCTTGAGCCGAGTCCGAACATCACGGGTGCAAGACGTGTTTGGCAGTGACCATGGTCTTGGTCCCGACACGAGCAAAGAGTTATATGTCCGGGCCCTAAACAGTAGCCTGAGTCCACAACCATGCCATTCTCCCCACTTGTCGTGGTCGTCTCGGCTTTGGAGTCTTGGTCTGTGGACTCAGGCTACTGTTGAGGGTCGGGCCTTGTCGCTTGTTGCCCCTGTCGGGACCAAGCATATGGTCACTGCCAAACATGTCTTGCCCCTCGTGGGAAGGAACAGTTGCCCGGTTTGCCTGCTCGCGGGCGAGGTGGACCTTGAGCAAGACGCTTGGGAGATCTCGGTTGCGGATGGTACCGGGCCGGCTTCGGTGCGGGGTCGTCTGCACGCACAGCCACCATCAAACAGTCAGCCTCTTTGATTTGAAGCCATTGTTGCTCCGATGGCATGCTGGGCTGCGCACGCATCCACACACACACGCTCCTGCGACCGGACCCGCCACACCCAGCCCAAAATGAACACATGGCCATGCTGTCTCTCAGTTCTATGACCGACGGCCTTGGGCGGCTATGTACCTGAATCTTTAGACTCGAACCGAGTTTCTTCAAGCTCACTGACTTCAGTAACTTCTACCGTGGCAACCCAGGCACAAACTTAAATTGGCCGCGTAAGCATGATCTTTCAAATCTGTTACCACGGCAGCTTTAACTTAAGACTATACACCAGAAGCTCGAAAATCAACTTTCGTCAGGATCACTGTGGCAGCTGTTGGGATCTCAAATGTTTCAGCTTTTAGAGTTTTTCAGTGGTGGGCATTTGCTAACGAGAGCAAAAGTTTCGAATCATCTGCACGGGGGAACGAGATTGTTTAACGGTTTTAGTTTAGAGGATGTCCTCTGAAGCACAATCCCTCGCCCAGACTGCTGTGTCGAACTCACTGCCTTGTTCTTGGTTCCTGTGGGCGATGACGCGCTGGTACAGTCAGTGTCTTCGGTGCAAGACTTGACGACACAAGAATGCTGTCAGTTGCGCCCTGTCATCGCTTCCCACCCCACACTGGCAGACGTTGGGAATCGGGGACTGACCAACAACAACGACACAACGACAACAACAACGACAACGACAGCAACAACATCGGCCAGCGCAAGAGCGGCAGAAACTCCAAGACCGACGGCAACCACGAAAGCGACGACAACAACGACGACCACGAGTGCCCTGATACCGAGGATTGGGCGACCCAGCACTCACCCATCTCCGCGATGTACTGTCGAGGAGTGCGCTCTCTATCCACGATGTGATGATGTGGTAGTTACTACTGAGACAAACTGCTACGTCTCAGCTTGCGCAAGACGGCTGCAAAACAAGCTACGCCTGGAATTGCGATGCATTCCAATTGATTTCCACTTCCAACTCCACTTGGTGGAGGCTAGTCCTCGCGTGATTTTCGCTTGATCTCCACTTGAACATGTTGTCCAATCCTAAACGCTTCGGATCCTGCTAAAGCGACCGGAGCCTAGTGGACCGGCATACTTCGCCGATAAAGGTGGTCAGGCCCTCATGTGCGATAGCTCTCACATGTTCTGGCGTGCACAACTCTGGAATCAAGACTGGTCGTCACGGCGAGACACGAGCTTTATTAGGAAGACGGTTTTATATCGTTAAATAGGGTGCATGCCTGCAAATGCCTTCATGACATGTAACTGAACTTGACCGTGCCTCTGTACTCGCGTGGCCTACCGCACACATCACTCTCAGGCTGACAGGAAGCATGTAACATGATCAAGCAACACGCGACAAAACGTTTTATCAGTTGCGTTCAACCGACATCAAACTGTCCCGCCTAGCGGCAGCGCCTGCCTGCAAGTAGCTGGGGGTTGTTGAAGCTCCGTGTTAGTTTGGCTTTGGGAGGTGGTGAATGTCGCCCTCCCGGGCTTGGAGGAGTATGATTCTGCAAAGCTTTTCCTGCAGCGCATGCACAGGCCACCGAGGGCTGGGTCTGTATACGGGGCAAGGCTCGGAGGAGTTGTTAGGGATTGCACTAGGATGATATTGTCCGAAAGAACTCTACGACATAAATCTGAGCTCATGTGGCTCTGGTTGCATGCCTCGTGCATGCAGTTGGACGGAAACAGTTTGGTGTGTCGTTTTCGAACTGGCGAGTAAATTTACGATCCATTCAGTCGTCCCGTGAGCAAGCACGCAGGAAGTTGGAAGCACGGGACTTCCCGGCAGATCCCATGGGGAGTGCAGATGCAGGCGGAGGAGAGTGGAACTCAGGAGGTTGGGATCGGCAAGAATTCAAGACTTGCCATTTTGGGCGTAGTTTATATATGAGGGGGCCAACACTGCGCATGGTGACCACATGAACATCTCAACAGCGCCAATACAGACAGTCAAACACATGCTTTCAGGCACATGCATCATTGCACCTCCCTTACGATGAGTGCAGCACCCCCACACTGCGCCTTTAGGTACCAAGCTGAAGAGCTTTCGAGCCTAAGGCTCCTTCGCCATCGCCTCCCCGGGGAGTGCTGGCAGCAAGCTCAGATGCGACAATTGCAGGTTGCAAAATTATGATAACGTTTTATGACTAGAGAAGCAATTAGGAGTCATTGATACCGCTTTCGTGTCGAGAGATCACGCCTGCAAGATCCTGATCGGCGGTTGCTCTACTCCGTAGTACCCAGCCCTGCCTCAAAGCGGACACCTCCCATGCCCAGAGGTCGGCTCCAGCAGTAAAGGAAGGTACGGATTTTTCGAGCGGCCACAGCTGAGGAAGCGGCAATCCAGAGGATGAAAGGTCATCCCCTTCTCCATCGCCGCTCGCTCAGGCTTTTCGGTTGTTTCAGCATTTGCTACTTTATTTGGGACTCTGAATCACGTCGGTCACGCAGTTGTGGGTGGCTTTCGGGGACTGCTGCCGTGCTTGAGTGCACCCTTCAGGCGCAGGCTCGATTGAAAAATCTGCATGAGCTGGCGTGTAGAGCACTCAGAAAGTCTTGCTCAGGTCTAGCAGGCCACCCTGGCAACATTCGTGAGGCCTCAGCCCCTTCTCGTGCGCAGTTGGACTTTGCATTCGGGGTGTTGCAGCTGCGAAAATACGGGGTTCATGCAATGCCCACCAGCAGCGGAGTTCGAAGCCCAAAGAGCAACACAAGCATGACAGCATCGGTGACAAGCGCTGCCTCTGGCAACCTGCACCGATTCGAGAAAGCGATAGAGACCGGGAAGAAGCATCCATCATACACAGGAGCACTGCAGTAGCTGCCCTTTGATTGATGGCGGAGCGATTGGCTGCAACTTCTGCCTCCTTACTATCCGCTATGACTTCCGCCAAGCTACCCATGCTCGCGGTAGCGCACACGCTCCGAGGTTGCCTCCCGTGTTGTCCCTGGCGGGCCCAGCCTGATAGAGTTGGCGCAGCAGGAGGTTGGGTGGCAGTGCTGAGGTATGCGCGGCACAGGCAAATGTGCTGGATGGTTTCGGAGAGTCCAGTGCTGCTGGGTGAATATGGCACTGGGAGTCCCCATCGAGATCATCGGGGCAGCAGCTGTGTTCGGGGTGCTGCGTTTTAAGTACTTGGCTTAGCACATTCCAGTACTCTGATGAAGAGATCACACGACAGGTGCGTGAGATGTGCTGTTTGTCGCCAGGTTGAACCATAGAGCTGCGTATTGTCATGATGCATGAGAAAGGCTCAAGGCGCGGAGGGTTGGTGTTCCTGCTAGGGGCATCGAAGTTCAGGCGTTCCAGTTGCAGCAAAGGCCAAGCTACTTTAGTCCCAGGTGATGGGTACAGCTGGGGTTGAAAGGTCAGACAACACGGCTGGCGAGCGCATCTCATGTTAGATCAGATAGCTGAAAAAGGGGAAGAAGCTCATAGACCTGACGAGCTGCTCAACGAGATTGCGGCACAAATCCTTGAGTTTTTCACCACTGCACGAAAGTTGCACGCTGCACACGGGCTTGCGGGCCACTTGACAGGACGCTATACAGGACAGCAGGTCGAAGCATAATCAACACTTCATGCACTTGAAGCTTTTCTGGTTTTGCAGGTAGGGAGTTGCCGGGAATTGTAGTGTCACAAGATGACACACAAGAAGCGATTCCAAAATTGATGGAGCATAACAGTTGTTTTGTATCGCACGAAGTGCTCCGAGTGTTTGCTGGTTGCTGCGTTCCTCCTTGATCCCGTGTCCGTCCGAGCTGTGGCTCGAGGGGCTTGCAGGCCTCGTGCCCCTCGGGTTCTTGGGAGCCAAAGGACAAGGGAATGACGGAGGACAGATGCTGGGCGGCACTTCAGCCGAGGTTCCGGGCCGTTTTTGGGAAAGGGTCTTCCGCGTCGCGGCCCGAGCACGTGAGGGATCTGGCTGTCCGCTTCATGGCGTCAAGCCGGCACCGGGTCTCGGGCGCACTCACTCCCCGGACCACCTGTGTGCTGGCCTCACAAGCCTTGCAGAGCCCAGGGCAGTCCTTGACCGGATGCCGCCGTATGCATTTCTGGCAAATGTGTTATGTGGGCGAAGTTCTTTTGGCAAGGCTCGGTGCACGTTCCTTCATGTCGCTCCTCTGGCAGGGGCGATCTGGTTGCCTTCAACTCGTCCAGCTGTGGAGCCGCGCACAAGAAGCCCACCGGACTCTTTTCATTCGCTGGGCAGGGAATCGCGGAAGCATTCGCGCACGCCGTTGCGAGCGAAGGTTTGGTCGGATGAGCAGGGCCGGGAGGTGTGGCGCAATTGTGTGGCTGCGGAGTATCCGGTTTGCGAGGCTATGGCCCAAGCGTCTGTGGCGCACCACACAGGGAGCGCTGGAGACGGGCCGGTGGAACCACGGACCCGGCACGGAGGGTGCTGGCTCATCTCACAGGCCGCTGCTTCCACGGCGCAGCTAGACAATGCCTCAGCACTGGAGATCACCGCGGAGGAGGAAATTTGCAAGAACATTGCGGCCGATGTTTCATTCCAGCTGGCCTGGGCTCCGCGGCTACCCGGCGTCCTAAAGCCCTATAAATCCTAAACCTTAAACTGTGAGGGTTCAAGCGCATGCGATTCCGGTCATCGCAGCCGGGAGGCAGGTGGCCATGAAGGATTTAGCCGAAGGCAGGAGCAAGGGAAAAGGGAAGGAAAAGTAAAAGATGGCCGTTCCCACGCGAGCTCGCTGTTTGGGCCCGAGCCCTTGTCCAAAGCCCATACTGTTCGTTCGTGGCATTCTGACTGTGGATCGACCTGCCATGGCTTTGGGCCCTCCTCGAGGTTGTGGACCTGCTGGTACGAGCACGTAGTATACGTTCTGTGGGCCGGGTGGTCTCGCGAAATCAGGGCTGGGCGCGGCCCTGGAAGCAATAAGGCCGGGACGAACGGGCCCACTCTGAACGGGGCCCTCGCCGAGCACAGCTGGGCGGCCTTTGCAGCGAGGGAGACCCCGTGGAGGCGGAGCGTGCTGGAAGCATGCAGGGATTGGTTAACCCCGAATTTTGGCTCAGATTGATGACCACAGTCAAGTTCCTTGCTTGAAACGCTGAAGTTGAAGAAAGCCCCTGCGAAGGCAAAAGGATACTTGGGTGGCTCGAGAAGCGGAGGTGCCAAGAAGCCACCCTTCGAGGTGCCCCGGAGTACGGGGAGAGGAGGAGGAAGAAGAAGGTGACGTCTACGACGAGCTGGTGGAGCTCCATAGCCTCAGCTTACTGCTCCTGCCGGCCGAGGTGTACCACAGCCAGTGGATGGCGTCCTCACCCAAGCATGCGGGAGAATTCTGGGTGTGCCTCAGCATTGAAGTTGAGCAGGTCGGATGCCGCGGGCTCGTGAAGGGGCTATGCATCGTCGCACTTTAGCACCTGCGAGTGCTGTGCCGCACAGGCGAGGACGTTGTGGGGAGCGGGCCGTGAGTCCCCCTGCACTTTCGCGATGGAGTCACGGTTGGGGCCAGCAAAGCCGGCGGACCACCATCATCCGTGGATGGAGGTGGTCAGAGATGGGCGTAGCGGGGAAATTCCGCAATGGCCGCTTTTGCGGAACATGTTTCCGCGCCTGACGGTGTCGTGACAGAGACGCCAAGGCTTGAACAGTGAGCGCTGCCGGGGCCGTGGGCGCTCAGGGCAAGTTCAGGGTCAAAAGTTGCAGCTATGCGGGCCTTCGTTGGGTCTACGCGTAGGCCCTCTGCTGCAACCTCGAAACGGGGAATTCCGGTGCCTAACCGCCTTGGCATCGGCTCCTTGCCTAAAGTTAGAGTTTGAGCTGCAAGTCCCAACCCCGGCCTGTTGAGGAGGCCCGGGATGGGCAACCTATCGGGCAAAGCCCGGTACCAGATTGGAAAAAGAAGAGGGCGTGCCGGGCGGTAGGGTGGGGGCACGCGAACACGACCACTTGTTGACCGGAGGAGCTTTCTAGTGTTCCTACAGTTAGTTTTGCAAAGAAGCCGTATGAGGATTTGGGGTTCACTAGCGTTGGTTGTTTTGTGTGCAGCATTTCTTGACTGCCCATTTTCGCAAATGGTTTCCTCCGCAAGCAACGTCTTGCTGGGTATCCGAGCTTTCAGTCTTGATTGCAGGTTCGAGGTTAGGCTCGGTGGAAATATGTGGAAATGCACGTGGAAGCGCAAAGTTGTGGGCCTACTTGTGATGGGGTGCCAGAGATGCTGCGCAACACAAAAACAAGCACGTTGCGGTGCTCCGCTGTATCTCGCCGATGTAAAGCCCTGCCCGGCCCATGATCTTGGAAACCAAGAAGTGACACAAATATCGGTTGAGTGCCCCCCGAATGCCTGGTGAAGGTAAAGCGTGGCACCGTTATGAAGAGCGGCTGGGCCGCAATGATTTGCGCTTCAGAATGTACCGCTTCGTTCCACATAGTCTCTTTTTCCATTGCTTGCTTCGTGTTCAGGGTGTACGAACCAAAAAATATCATGAATCATGACTATATGACAGCGGGTTTACTATGTCGTCGTCGTCGTGGTAGCAAGCATGGTGATTACAGTCCTAGCTGTGGCTCTTCCACATGGTTGTCCCAAGACAAACCAGCAAGGCCGTTCTTACATTCCATCTGTCATCATATACTGTTTAGCTGTCTACGTGTTAGTGAGACATACAGACCCATCATCTATCCAACACAATGCCGGCAACCATCTTACGACCCAATGTGCAAACAGGCCAACGAAACTCACGGCTATTCATTGCCAATGGTGATCATTATGTCAATGATAGTGATCAGGATCCGGATTACTCCGATGATGCTGACGAAGAAAACGATGATCAGAGCGATTGTGACGGTGTCGTTCCAGAAGCCTGCTCTGACATCAGATCTTGTCCTTGTTGTAAAACAAGGTCGCGCGAGCTCACAGCCGCCTGCTTCTGCTACTGCTGGCGATTTACGACCACAACAAATGCTAGTGTTACTGCGACTACTATTCCTGCTCCAGATGCTGCTGCCTGTTAACCAGCGCAGCTGCACTACCTGACCACCACTCCGACTACAGATGCATGCATTGCTCCAATTATTGCTGCCCGTTCCATGTACTGTTGATACTTAGGCTGCTTCCATTTCCTTGCTGTGGCTGTTCCCATTGGTTCTAATATTATTATTCTTCGGTTTCTTCTGTTGCTCTTGTTGTCGTCATGGCAGGTGTTGCAATTGTAACCTTATCGACGGCAGCGCCATCGCTCTGTGTGTATCCTCTCTCCGTAAAGTTACAAATCTACAAAACATATACACGAACTCACGAAAAGGCCGAAAGCATCATGTCCAGGTGCTGTTGTACAGTGTGACGACCATCGTGGTCAGAGCGCGCCAGACCGAGCAGTGAGTGATGCGTTTAGCATTGCACTTCACTTCCAGTTCAATGTACGGTCGAACTTTATGTTTAGAAAACCACATTCCTTCGCCAGAATCTCGCACATTTCTTAATCGGATAATTTAGGAAATACCAGAAATCCACGAGAGTCTCTGCACATTTCTGATTTGATACGTAGAGGGCTTGAACCCAGGTCATTCCATAAAGATGCAGACGCCTTACCCATTATGCTGCCTCATCCCATCCAAATTTACACTTTGTAAACCTCGTCATTCGCTATGTATGTCTTGTCGAGGTTCAGGTAAGGGTGCCTTTACAGAATGGAAAGGGCACTGTTCAACGGCGCTCATTTTGGAGTTTTCAGCCCGCGAAATGCGCAAAGTGCGCGCAATTGAACTTAATTTCCCAGCCCCCAAGCCCTTCCCCAAGCCTGGAAAAGTTCAAACGCGCCCATTTCGGAGTTTTCAGCCCGCGAAAAG